>JAINUF010000025.1:110000-235000 GCA_029718625.1 Synaphobranchus kaupii
GCCCCTAACCCACCCCACCCCCACTGCCCCTAACCCACCCCACCCCCACTGCCCCTAACCCACCCCTCTCCCCCTGCCCCTTATATCTTTTTTTTATTATATGGTCCCATGACCACTCGTTTTCTGTAAAAAGTCACTCATATTTCCTATAATGAAGACAAGGGGTGATTATTTTATCTGACTATAATAGACTAATATTAGAACACACTTTTCTAGAATAAATTGCTTGTGTTTTTTTTTTTTATAACTTTACATTATTAACTATAGTTGCATCTGTGGTGTTATGGGGTCAGAATTGACCCGTAGATGGAACAAATGTTGGAACAAATAGTAAAAAGTATTTTTTTTTCTAAAACCAAACTTTATTTTGTTCAAAATAACTAATTCAAATTGAACATGAACAAGAGGATTTCTCAAATCATATGTAGTCAAGGCAGTCCACCTTACCTAAACAAAGGTACCAGCATGAGTATCCATTTGTAACGTGAAAAATGTCCTATTATTTGTCTGAATAATAATCCATACTGAAAGCTCAATTGAAGGCTTTAACAAATATTTGACTATAACATTTCTTTGCCAAAGGTTGCACAAGGTTTGATAGAAGGCTCAAAATAATAAATTCCCTCACCAATCCCCAGCCCTGCTCTCCTGCCATAGGACAGTGACTGGGAAATGGTCTGTGAGAAACAATTATATTTACAACCAGACAATACCAGATACAGGATTATCTCTTTGAAGAATGTCTTTACCATTGAAGAGGATGTGTCTCTTTGTGTGTGTGTGTGTGTGTGTGTTCAAGTTCAAGTAAATTTTTTGTGTGACATGAATCTTGTTTGAGTCAACAGAATTTGATCCACAGAACTGCCCACAACTTTTCAATGCTGCATGCCATACTATCAACAGCTAATATTCTCTGCCGAGTCATATTTGACCCATAACACCACAGATGTTACTCATTTTTTTACAGACCTTCAGAATTTAATAAAATGGTGGCCATTGGTTTTGTTGTGTTTATATAGCTGTTTTTGAGGATATCATGAAGCCTTGTTCCAATAAAAAAAACTAGAGGGTATTTATTATATATCTTAACTTGAAAATGGGTCCCTAAATTGGTTTTGTGGGGGGTTTTTTTGGGGGGGGGGTCTCGCTAGTCAATGATATTTTCTGCTGTAAGGCCAAGTGCCCTTATGGCAGCAGTGATTAATTAAAAAATATATATTAAACGAAACTGTTTACTAGATAAGAAATACTTCAACAGGATCACAGACTCAAGTCCGACTTTTCATTGATTACGTTTTCAGTGTATTTTATTTCTAACTCGTGTAAAAAAGGAGTTTTTTAACGTACATGAAGAATGCTTAAAATATAGGAATTGTATGAAAGTAGTTTAATAGATATTTATAAAACCAATAAAATAGAATATCCCTGGCCAGACTTTTATTAATTTTTTTCTTCTCCACCCAATCCCTTTGAACAGAAGGGCATTGAAGCCTGAAGGTTTGCCACTGATGTGAAGATACCTTTGACTTGTCCACAGTGAGGTCTCTTCATTAATTATAGGTGTGTCTTGGGCGTGGGATGCAATAAGCAAATCAAAATGTCATATCCCATTCCCTTTAAAAGCCTGCATTTGCTTATATGATGGCGAAACAGACATGCTTGTGCTTGTGTAGTTAAAACATGCGAGCAAGGAAAAGGCTATATAGATCAATAGTATGATCAATATTATTCGGACTAACCACTATGACGCGTTTTGATATACACAACAATAATTTTTAACATTAGGGTTTAACACCGGCACGGGTTCCCGATAATTCCTGACAGTGCTGTTCTTTCAGAAAATATATGCGGTTTAATTTCCTTAAAAAGCACCTGCAACCGCTGAGAATATGCTAACAGAATAGGCTATGGCTTCAGCAGACAGATCACAGGCAATGAATGCAAGTTCAAGCTTCATCCGAAGTTCATATTACGTGCATTCTAATATTGATTAATAACATTAATAGCGTTTTGCCTTAATGATGACACTAAATACACTAAAGCTGTTGTAGAACCCGCACAGCTAGACCAATGAGGGAATAGCTGGAGGGGAAGGAGTAAATATGTTTGTCCTCTGCTGTTGTGATGTAAATAAAAGAGTTTAGTGATTTATCCTCCGGTCATGAATATATTACAAGTATATTTAAGAAGATACTGAGTCCGTCGCCATGAGTCAGATATGAATGCGCTGCTCCATATCCCGCTTAAGACAGGCCTGAAACGGATCAGTATGAGTCTTATTCTCCGTTCATAAACGGGGCCATGTTGTCATCACGGATATATCCGACCTATCGTCCAAATGCCAATATTCTAATGAGAGCATTAGAACACTCACACAGGAGCTGAACGACATATTAAATATATCTATGATCACAAACAGTAAGCGTAACAGTTACAATTGGTTTACTCGTAATTATTAAAATAGAATTTAGAATTTACTTTAATCATGCGTGAAGCTCAGAGTGGTTACACTCGACTCATCCATGTATGCCACCATTACTCAATATATGCTCCCGGGATTAACACTATTGCCGAATCTCGGTTCGGTGGAGAAACTCAGAGGTTGGGGTCTGGCTAACACAATACATGTATTATATTTTACATCGATAGTTGCGAGCCCAGGTTAGCGGGCACTAAAAGGGCTCCTTAAGGCGAATTTGACAAGAACCGACGTAAAACGTCCATGGGCTCTCCACGTCAAATTCCAGAGCCGTACATTCACTAAACCTGTTAATGACCGACCTTAGCCGCCTACCAACTTAGAATCTCCACTTTCTGTACCCCACCACTGATCAGTTGGTCATTGGTCAGAATTTTCCCCGAGTATTCAGTCGTAATTTAGGCTGAAAGGGTAAAAAATGGATTAGAGTCATGGAGACCACGCAAGTTAAAATAATAAGAATTTATTCACAGGCAGGTAAGTCATTATCTTAAAATTAGGTCAATTACAAAATATAGAAATTAAGAAAAGAAACACAGAGTAAATATCTTACCGGCCTGCTTCAGCTACACACACACACAGAAATCTGCACAGGTGTGGGAAATCGAATTGCGATATTCCTACCCAAAATACACAATCTGCACGGTGTGGGAGATCGGATACGATGCTCCCTACCCAAAATACACAATCTGCACGGTGTGGGAGATCGGATACGATGCTCCCTACCCAAAATACACAATCTGCACGGTGTGGGAGATCGGATACGATGCTCCCTACCCAAAATACACAATCTGCACGGTGTGGGAGATCGGATACGATGCTCCCTACCCAAAATACACAATCTGCACGGTGTGGGAGATCGGATACGATGCTCCCTACCCAAAATACACAATCTGCACGGTGTGGGAGATCAGATACGATGCTCCCTACCCAAAATACACAATCTGCACGGTGTGGGAGATCGGATACGATGCTCCCTACCCAAAATACACAATCTGCACGGTGTGGGAGATCGGATACGATGCTCCCTACCCAAAATACACAATCTGCACGGTGTGGGAGATCGGATACGATGCTCCCTACCCAAAATACACAATCTGCACGGTGTGGGAGATCGGATACGATGCTCCCTACCCAAAATACACAATCTGCACGGTGTGGGAGATCGGATACGATGCTCCCTACCCAAAATACACAATCTGCACGGTGTGGGAGATCGGATACGATGCTCCCTACCCAAAATACACAATCTGCACGGTGTGGGAGATCGGATACGATGCTCCCTACCCAAAATACACAATCTGCTCGGTGTGGGAGATCGGATACGATGCTCCCTACCCAAAATACACAATCTGCACGGTGTGGGAGATCGGATACGATGCTCCAAGATAAGTGTGACTCCCTTTCTTTTAAGCCAAATCCCGCGTTTGAACCAGGCGGCAGTGCCATAAATTAACCTGGAGGTGTGGTCCAATCGGGAATCTAAACCCCCACCGTTGCTGAGTAGGGTGAAGGGAAAAGGAGTTGATTACCAGAGAGGACATTCCAGTATTAGTTTTTCCTGAGTTATTGAAACTATGTTTTACTAAACTCCATTTGGTATGAAATGTATCTCATTTGATTCCTTGATTTTACCGAATTACATCCATACCAAACAGCTTACCATTGTGATTATTATTAACAGATTAAATATTATTATGTTGCAGTTGTCATGAAAATTCCCTTCTGATGAACCATTTTACATGCAATTCCTGTTACTACTACATAAGACATAATGTAACAATATAAGAATCACATGTGCAATGTTTGTAAGTTTTACAGGGTCTGTTGACCATTTAAACTGAAGTTTCTGCTTAACCCAGGAGAGAAGGGGGGTGCAATGAACTGAGGTGTCAGCCTGAGAGACGGGACAGATCCCAGACCTCTTCTGCCATAAGTGCCCGTAGAACACACAAACACACCCATGACCAAACAGTCCAACTTCCTCTTATCACAGTTCTTTTCAGGTGAGAACAAATGTCCTGAAACCCCCCTGAAGGAAGTCAGAAGAGTCCATTGTTTTATCCCACAGCTCTCTGGTCCTTTTAAGTGTCTTCACACATAGCAGCTTTCCTGAGTCTCACTTTGCTTCCCCTTCTACACTGTCAGTTTGGGGACCAATAGGTTTACGCATATATTTTCCCTTGTTTTATAGGACTATTGTCCTGCTTGTGGAAATATATAGGCCTATTTTTTTATAATAATTTTTACAGGTAGTTTAATGCATATAAACAAGCCCACTTACCCGCGATTCCAGGGATAATACGAGTCCATTCTGGAAGAGAAAATCTTTTTCTCTATTTTTGGGAAAGATATGAATCCATACACAATGTAATTGATATTTTTGTGCTTGTTTCAACTATTGTCCCCTAACAGAAGAGTGTCCCCTGGGAAGATTGCAGGAACTATTTGTGCTATTATCTATAGTCTTAGGCTGTGTCCGAATCAGAGCCCTGTTCCCTGTCCACTCCACCCTGTCCACTTAAATCTTGTTAACAATTATTATAATCATAATTACAAATGATTGAAAATGGATCCTGAAAGCTCTGTGGTCACTGTTTGAGAGTTCAGTTAGACTTACTGAAGCTTTTATTCAAATGTTTTGTTTGAAGAGCTTTTTAACTGGATAGTTCTCTCTGTGAGGCTGATCTGAGGTCAGTGTACGAGGATGGAGGAAACGAGGCAACATGTATTGGGTAAATGGAACATCCTTGCTCAATCAAGCGTCAGCGTCATATTATGCTCACGTGCTTAACTATACTGCTTTTTAGCTTATTTTCCCATGAATAAACAGTGCTTTTGTTAGTTATAAAGAATGAGTGTCATTATGGATTAGCGCTTTATCATGAATGGAAAGGAACGGTAAAATTGCATTTGTGTAGGGGTGTGCCTGCAACATGGCAGATGTGGAGAATGGTGGATAATTTATACACGTCACACGTTCGGAGAAAAGGCTTCCGCAAAGGCGACACTTGTGTTTCCTCACTGAAGCATCCTCCGGGAGCCTCCTCGTTCCCTACTCCTCGCTCCTCCGAGGAGCATTTAGCGGATTGGAAAGTCCTTAAAGATGGCGAACCTCGATCGATTTCCGGGTCAGGCGAGGACAGAGGAGAAGAGGACGGATAAAATAAGCGATTGGAATCCACCCAGAGTCATAAGCGTTTTGATGTAATTCCTATGCATGTCCACAAGAGGGAGCCAGCAAAATATTCAAACAGCGCAGCACATGACTCCGGCTGTGATCGAATATGATCGCTGTTCCCTGCCCCCTGTCCCCTGCCCCTGCCCCCTGCCCCCTGTCCCCTGTCCCCTGCCCCCTGTCCCCTGTTCCCTGCCCCCTGTCCCCTGCCCCCTGTTCCCTGCCCCCTGCCCCCTGTCCCCTGTCCGCTCAGACCCCTGCCTGCTATGTGCCCTCTCCCCTCAGACCCCTGTCCCCTGTCCGCTCAGACCCCTGCCTGCTATATGCCCTGTCCCCTGCCCCCTGTCCCCTGCCCCCTGCCCCCTGTCCCCTGCCCCCTGTCCGCTCAGACCCCTGCCTGTTATGTGCCCTCTCCCCTCACTTTGCAAGCACTGTGTGAAAGAAATCCTGCAAAACTCTTTCTAAACATGTTCCGTACACATTCAAATGTATGCCTTAGATGTATGCCCCTGAAGAAAATACATTTAAAAAAACAATTGGTCACAAATCAGGTTTTTTTATACGTTCAATAATTAAGTTTTTTTAAACAATCTTAAAATTATGCGGAGAACGCTTTGTAACGCCACTACATAGGCAAAGCGAACACAAAGGCCGTAACCGAATACGACCCCTGTTCCCTGTCCCCTCAGACCCTTGTCCCTATGTGCCCTGTCCCCTTAGACCCCTGTCCCTATGTGCCCTGTCCCCTCAGACCCTTGTCCCTATGTGCCCTGTCCCCTCAGACCCTTGTCCCTATGTGCCCTGTCCCCTCAGACCCTTGTCCCTATGTGCCCTGTCCACTCAGACCCCTGTCCCTATGTGCCCTGTCCCCTCAGACCCTTGTCCCTATGTGCCCTGTCCCCTATGTGCCCTTGTCCCTATGTGCCTGTGAAGGAATTTTCTGTTTTACAATATGTGTGTATCAACATAGAGACAATCACATGATTATCATTAAGCATTTAATATAATAGATAAATTATATTGAGTTAAGTAATTAAACAATGTATTCTCTGTGAACACTGTGAGTAGGCCATGGTTCACTCCCTCTGTCTCTCCTTCACAATCTGCAGAGACAGGCAGATGTTTTCGTTACTTGTTTTGAAGGTTATTGATAGACTAAACACCAAGAAATGGATACCCTTGTCTCTGTATGTTTAGAAACCGCCCCTTGTGGCTGGCCAGTAAAGCAACGATAGATTGTGTATAAATCTCCTCTGTATGCTGTTTCTCAGGTTAGAGAGATTCTGGTAAGACTCTCTCTCATCCTGAGTTTATCTCCAATAAACTGAAATTCTTTTTCTTATTCTATTACATCGTTTCGTTGTGGTTCTGTTTGAACAGACTTGCTCACTGTGGGTTGAAAGGGAAAAATCCACGACAATATGGCGTAGTCGGCAGGATTGCTAACTTGATTTTCTCCTACGCAGATTTCTCTCAAGTCGGAACGGCTTAGACAGTGCACTGCCGGGAGTTCAAACCCCGAGACCGCAACCCACCTTCTCACAGAGAGGTAACTGTAACCAGTCACCTAGAGGAAGGACGGCGGCGACCGGACCGAGGAGAGTAGGACGTCTGTCTGGGGTGATCAATACGCAATCCATAGAAAGAGAATCACAGGTGAGCCACCACAGCAAAACGTAACTTGAGGCTGTATTGCGCTCAAATTCTAAAAAGTTTCATTAGTGACCGACGGGTCCGTCACTCTGTGGAGTGATTCAAACTGTGGAGGCTGTATGCTACTCCCACCCATGGACTAATATTTCTCTTTTTCTTTCTCTTGTAATGAGCTCTGAAACATTTTTGTAATGTGGTATCATGTATTGTCGGTAGAGGCAAATGATATACACGGACCAGTACAGGAGAGGCATTTTTGCAGAGGAGATGATTATGGTCATTTATACCTGTACGAGACACGTAATGAGTTTGACGAATTTGGAAGTGGTTCTCTGGTTTCTGTTGTAGCTATACCTAGAGGTGAGTGGTTAAAAGAGAAGGAAACGGCATTAATAGAAGTTAGGCTAAACGTTCACCCTGAAAGTGAGGGCAATTATCCAGAGGATAGTGCAGAATCTGAAACTGATTCTGACTAAAATAGGCCTAATTAAAGGAAAAAAAATTTTTTTAAATTAAAAGGCATAGTTTGGTTGTGGGACAAACGCACGAAAATGGGTTCTAGAAATTCAAAGAAACAGGACTCTGAATTTACGGGTCCAATGAAAATAATGCATGACAAATATGGTCCGGCAACCACACACCAGCGTGTTAAATGGCAAAAGTTAGGGTTCCCTGAAAAAGGCTCTTTTAGCCTAAATCAGATTGATAACTTAAAAATGCGGCTGCAGTCATATGAGGTTAAAAATAGTAAACGTAAAAATAAATGGCAACCCGACTGGGATGTTGTAGATTTGTGGGAAAAGGAATCAAAATTAAGGCAAGAAAAACAGACCAAGGGAGAAAAAAAAAATACTGTGGAGAAATCCCAACAAAGTAATTCAGTGCTATCTCCTGTTGTGCATTCCGGCGGCTCTTTGTATCCCAATGTAGCACAGCTTGCAAGCATACACAACATTAACCTGGACTTGGACTGTCCTGCGTGTCCTCCAGCTTATATCCCACAGCAAGCGGCAGGAGCTCACGGACATCCCTCAGCCCCTGCTCCCCAGGCAGCGCATTCCAGTGCTGCTGCACAACCATCTGCGAGTGGGCCGGCGACCAGAGCGAGACCTGCAGCTTCAGTAGGCCCAGATTCCACAGTACAGGTAACTTCCCATAAGGGCGAACTGCACGAGGTAGAGATACCTACCCCGTCGCACACCAGGGGAGGTACCGCGTATGGCCCGAAGACGTTGGCACTTGTGCCGCAACTGGACTCATCCTGGGGGCCAGACACGTACCCTATACTAGAATGTCCCAATCCCAGGGCAGGACAAGGCGACCAGGGTCCGACAGTCCTGGTATATCGGCCCTGGAAGGTGTCGGAGTTACAGGCTGTCTGCGAAGATTTGCCGGATCCAACCCAGGTGGGTGGTGCTAAGTTCATGGAAGCTTTGAAAAATCTGGTAAGAACTTGTCACCCAACTGCAGGCGAATTACAAACTGTACTGATTAAGAAACTGAAGTTACGGTGGGGTAACGTAAGGGGTACTTGGTCTATGAACCATCCATACAGTGATGGTGCTACTTCTGAGTATATGAAACAAATTGACACTTTGGAAACCAGTATGAAAACCGAATTCCCTGTTTGTCTGAACTGGGAAGCAGTCAGACAGGTTAAACAAAAGCCTGGTGAAACTGTTAACGATTTTCATGAGAGACTTTCAAAGAAGTACGACGCACACAGTGGAATGGACAAATCGGAAAACAGCGAGACTCTTACTCCGTACGAGACTCAGCTAACCCACTGTTTCCTGGATGGATTGGATAAACACCTTGCAACCGCTATTAAGACGACCTGTGTTGGCTGGCAGACTCGGAGACTTAAGGACGTTCTCCGTTATGCTGTTCACTGCGAAGAACAGGACCACGACAAGCAACACAAAGACAAAAAGAAGAGCAACAAGATGACCTCTCAGCTGCAGCTGGCCCAGCTCCATTCCTACCAGGGGAACCGAGACGGTGCCGGTGGACAGCAGCAGCAAAGGAGAGGCCGCGGCAGACGTGGAGGACGGAATTAAGGGAACAGACAGAGACCCAACTCCCTGGGACCCACTACCATGGTGGATTATGATGTTTGCCGAAGATGTGGAAAAAAGGGACATTGGGCTCGCGGTTGTAAATTTTACGGTAATGCTGATAATTGGGACACAGCACCCCACGGGAATGTTACTTTCCAACATCCTGGGGGTCAAACTGGATTACCTGGACAATGACATTTTGTGGGGGACGAGGAAACGCATGCGGACAAGGGTGAGTTCGCTGGGTTCCTTTACCATACGGCTCCAAATGCGTTACCACTTTGGTCATTAAAAGTTGATGGGCGAGCATTAGACTTCATTGTGGATACGGGAGCTGGTCGGTCTGTAATAACAGCTAAATCATGGGATTCAAAACCTCCTCTTTTTAGTGGTAAAACCATGCTCAGCCAAGATGCTGGTGGAAATACCACGACAGAGAAATTTACAGCTCCATTACTGGTGCAAGATTTCAATACGGGCTCAAATATTACTTTGAAACATGCGTTCTTGTTCTCCCCTGTATGTCCGGTAAACCTGCTTGGCAGAGACTTAATGTGCAAATTAGGTCTGAGTGTGCAGTGTACTGATGACGGTTTAACTATTGACAGAGCTGCTACGGCAGAAACTCTAGAAATGTTTTACTATGCTTGGGATCTGGACAGATCCTCAGTCACAGCTAAAGCCATACAAATGGCCAGAACTGAGTGGACAGGCACTGGCGACAGACTGACATAATTACAACTACATGCAACAGCACATTTTAGTCGAGGTAGAGATTGGGAATTTGAGAAGAATTGGTACGGTGATTGTAAATTAATTTCGACATTGTTTTTGGTTGGTCGCGATTTCTGTGCATTGTCTGTACAATTGAGCTCAGCACAGCAGCAATTCTATTCCATAGCGGGAAGTGCACCCCATGTTTCACTGTGCAAAGCCTCAAATAAAAAATGGGAGGACACAGGGCCATGGGTGAAATTATGTTTGGACACCACGGACTGGGAAAAGACAGGGGAATTTTCAAAATATTCTCCCTCTCTGCGTGTCACTGCGCACCAGTTTCCGAACTCTCTGACAGCTGTCTGCAGCATTCATGAGTTGTTGTGTGACACCCAAGCCTATTTGCATTTGTCAGACCCGAGATTCAGTGCAATTCCCTCTCAATTGTGGGCAACGTCCCAAAATGATGTGGGGCTCATAGCTGGAGTTACTCCACTTCAAGTAACCCCTAAATCTGAATACAGACCATGCAAACGTCAATATCCCCTACGCCCAGAAGCCGAAGACGGCATTGTCCCCGTATTTAATGCGTTGTTAGAAGCTGGTGTTGTGGTTCCCTGTCCTGACTCTCCATGCAACACTCCTATCTTGCCTGTAAAAAAGCCTGATGGGTCTTGGCGGTTCGTACAAGATTTACGAGCTGTGAACAACGCCGTTCAACAGCGCGCTCCCGTTGTGCCGAACCCCGCGACCATTCATACACAGGTCCCGGGTAATGCTAAATATTTTTCTGTGATCGATCTAGCGAATGCATTCTTTAGTATTCCTGTTGATGTAAATTCCCAGTACTGGTTTGCCTTTACATTCAGGGCAAAAAGGTATACCTGGTCTCGATTACACCAGGGGTATGCTGAATCACCAGCAGTTTTTTCAGCAGCGCTGCAGGAAAACTTGGAACAATTCCAGTTTTCTTCAGGCCAAAGTACTTTGATTCAATACGTTGATGATCTCCTCGTCTGCTCTCCAGATGAGCACAGCTGTATTCAGGATTCACTTGAACTGTTGACATTCCTAGCCACAGAGGGCCACAAAGTTAAACAGGAGAAACTGCAATTTGCATTAAATGCTGTTACCTACTTAGGACACGCTATTTCTGCAGAAGGCAAATCTTTGGGAACTGACAGAATCCAAGCGATTCTTGACCTCCCTAAACCGGTAACAAAAAAGCAGGTAATGTCTTTTCTAGGCATGACAGGTTACTGTAGGCAATGGATTTCTGATTACGCTGAAATCTCCTTTCAGAAGTTGAAACAACAGTTGGCCTCCTCTCCTACTTTGGGCCTGCCTGACATGATTAAACCTTTTCTTTTGACTGTTGAAGAGAAGAGCGGCTACATGTCTGCTGTTCTTTTGCAAAAGCACGGTGATAAACACAGGCCTGTGGCGTACTATTCTCAGCGACTTGATGCTGTTTCTAGGGGCCTTCCTCTTTGTTTGTGCTCCATTTCAGCAGCGGCTTTGGCGGTAACTGCATCTGCATCACTTGTTGCTTATCGTCCTCTCACTGTCCTTGTTCCTCATGCGGTAGCAGAAATTCTGTTAAAACAGAAAACGGCCCAGTTCTCACCAGCTCGAATGCTTCACTATCAACATGTGTTGCTCTCTTTGCCAAATGTTACAGTCAAGTGATGCAATGTTCTGAATCCCGCTACTCTTTTACCTACACCTGAGGATGGAGAGCCACATAATTGTGTTCATGTGTTAGATCAAATTCTCTCCCCCCGTCCTGACCTCGCCACCACTCCCCTCTCAAATGCAGACTTTGATATGTTTGTTGACGGTTCTGCCAGTCGATGTCCCCTCACAGGTGACAGTCAGGTTGGCTATGCAGTAGTGACACAACACCAGGTTCTGGAGTCAGCCCGCCTTCCTGGACATCTCTCAGCACAGGCAGCTGAACTGTTCGCTCTTACACGCGCTTGCCATTTGGCTGAAGGTAAAACTGTAAATATTTTCACTGACAGCAGATATGCTTTTGGAGTTGTGCACGACTTTGGAACTCTTTGGCAGCATAGAGGCTTTCTTACCTCTACAGGGAAAACTATACAGAATGGACACTTAGTGAGCTGCCTCCTACAGGCAATTATTTTGCCTGCTGCCATTGCTATATGTAAATGCTCCGCTCACACAAACCAGACTGATGCTATCTCTCAAGGTAATGAGCAGGCGGATTTGACTGCCAAGGCGGCTGCAATCGCCCCCCCCTCACACAACTCTCAGTCTGCTCACACAGGCTGCTGTTCCCACAGACATTCCAATGGCCTCTGTACAGGGACTGCCAAGCTGGGGGCACACCCCAGGAAAAGGCCAAATGGAAGCGAGACGGCACCTACACTGATGGGGTCTGGCTAGGCCCTACTGGTAAACCCTGTTTATCTCGTTTTTTATTTCCCTATTATGATAAATTGACTCATGGACTGGATCATGTGTCAAAAGGAGGGATGATATCTTTGATGTCCAGACACTGGGACACAAGCGGATTTTCTACTTATGCAAAAAACTTTTGTGAAAAGTGTGTTATCTGTGTTGTAAATAATGCTGGGAGGGGCCAGAAGGTTCAAAATGCGGCCCACCCGGCTCCACAGGAGCCTTTCGAGTACCTGATGATAACCCATGCAGGGGTAAGAAATATTGTTTGGTGTTTGTTGACATGTTTTCAAAATGGGTTGAAGTTTTTCCTACAGGGAAAGCTGATGCTGCAGCAGTGGCGAAAGCCCTACTAACAGAGCTTATTCCTAGGTGGGGGATCCCGAGGAAGCTGTCTTCAGACAGAGGCTCACACTTTTTAAATAAGGTGTTGGACAAAGTGACCGAGCAATTGGGGATCAGGTTGAAGTTCCATTGTGCTTACCACCCTCAGAGTGGAGGGGCGGTAGAGAGGGCAAATGGAACCATTAAGAACCGGTTAACTAAAGTGATGGCAGAGACAGGTCTGGATTGGGTCCAGGCCCTGCCAATTGTCCTTACAGGTATGCGGGGGAGGGTCCACGCTGCTACAGGGTTGTC
Organism: Synaphobranchus kaupii; assembly: GCA_029718625.1. Classification (NCBI taxonomy): domain Eukaryota; kingdom Metazoa; phylum Chordata; class Actinopteri; order Anguilliformes; family Synaphobranchidae; genus Synaphobranchus; species Synaphobranchus kaupii. The sequence goes on from JAINUF010000025.1 coordinate 123,154, forward strand.
GCCCTATGAAGTCATCACAGGGCGGCCCATGAGGACTGGATGTCACCCCCCAGGGCTGATGCTGGACAAGGAGCTAGCTGACACTCGCATGGTGAGTTACTGTGTTCAGCTAACCAATGTTCTGAGATCTGTGCATCAACAGGTGAAAGCAGCTCTCCCAGATCCAGCCAGCGGGCCTCTACATGACCTGCAGCCAGGAGACTGGGTGGTGATAAAGGACTTCAGAAGCCGTGCGAGTGGAAGGCCGTGCTTCTTGGGTCCACGCCAGCCACTGCAAAAGAGCTCCACCAGCGCCAAAGGAGGGATAAGGGTGAGAGACCCACCTCGACCGACGCGCAGGGACAACTAAGTTCTCACGGAGTTTAAAAACTCAGAGAACCACCACTTCAAGGAGCACGTGACGGTAATATCTGCTCCCAACATGCCAGACGACAGCAGGAACACCGAGGGGTACAACCCTTTGAGAAGATTAGGCTGCAGCCTGAAGGTAGGCCTATTGATACTAGGCCTCATTACACTCATCACAGTTCTGCCCATTATCCTGATTCATGAGACATTCTACACCATTAACACCAGTGAACCAAACGGTACTGTTGTAATGACTAATAGGACTAAAAGGTATGTCACCACCGGGAATGAAGCTTGGCTGACACCAGGAACTGTGAAGCATCATTATGCTACTAATTCTTGGTGGCGTTATGCTGAGTGGACTGCAAAACAGCACTTTAACCGGTCTTGTTATGTTTGCTCTCACATGCCTCATTCCACAGCAGGCCCTCTTCTTCAGGTGCAGAATCTGAAGAAAGACCTCTCAACGTGTTTGGTGGGACTGAGTTCTCACCCAGGTGTGGGAATACGGTGGGATAAAGCTGATTTCTCTGTGCCATTAAATCTGTCACTTTTGAGTACTCCAGTAGTCAATACAAATTGTTCTTTCCTGAAAGATTACCTAGCATGGCCACAGGTGTCATGGAAAATGCCCGGTCCGGTCGTACTTAAACATAGTATGAAGTTTGCAATGTGTATTATAGGTAATGGCTTTAATGCACTAGGTCAATTAGACAATGTTCAGAGTAAAACTGTTTTCTGTTACTGTCCGCCCATGCATCCTGATAAGTGTTTTGACTGTCTGAGTGATTCCTATAGTCCTCGCAGAGACTACCCTGACATGGCTGATGAGATATGTAGGAAGAACTGGTCACACGCAATCTCATTACCTTGAAATAGGAAGCAAACTGCAAACTGTTCCGGGATAACACCATCCTCTCGCCTTGGGAGCCGACTGTTATCTGATTGGTAATTGCTTTGTGGGCACTCTGCTCTCCCCCCTGACTGGAGTAGAGTTTGCGCCCTCATTGCCACATATGTGATTCCTGACTCAAGTTGCCATAGGTCAGTACTTACAGCAAAATGTTCCTGATCCGGAACAAAATAATGTATTCCTTCTCCGACAACTTCCTGAGTTTACTGACGACCCTATATAAAGTATAGGCCTGAATTATGTACCCACCCTGTCACATGGTTGGTGGGAAGACAGACAGTGTTGTAATGTGAAGAGATAAAAGGTTGACATTCCAGGAGTTGTGAAAAGTCTCCATTACATGATGGGTTTTTATTTTTTATCTTTCTTTTCTTTCAGACTTTCTCTTGATAGTAATAATTTTATATGTTAAATAATCAGTAGTACATTATAGTGAAAATTATTTTTATATTCAATTATATTCTATCCTGTTACTATATTTACTATGATTTCATATTTTTATATTTTTATTTTTTCCTATGTTGATTCTTGTTATTAATCAGATATGGATGATGTGCGATAATTGCTGATATCCGGAAGCGACGCTTGATTGCCTTAAGAGGGATCGGAGGAATTATTTTTTCCGGAACTGATTGGGTTTTCTGGCTCTGTGCTAGTTTTGTCCCATATAAGTCCTGAGTCTGCCGGTTTTTCAATTCCCCCTGGATTATTGGAGTATTGTACATATCCACACGAGATTATTGTATTTGGTCTGTATAATCATGTAATCATTTATGATGTTATTAAAATGAATCACTTACTAATTGATTGAGTACATTAGGTAGATTGTAACAGAAAATTGTTAGTTATCATGAAATGATAAAAGGAGGGAAATGTGAAGGAAATTTCTGTTTTACAATATGTGTGTATTATCATAAAGACAATCACATGATTATCATTAAGCATTTAATATAATAGATCAATTATATATTGAGTTAAGTAATTAAATAATGTATTCTTTGTGAACACTGAGTAGGTCATGGTTCACTCCCTCTGTGTCTCTCCTTCACAATCTGCAGAGACAGGCAGATGTTTTCGTTACTTGTTTTGAAGGTTATAGAAAGACAAAACACCAAGAATTGGATACCCTTGTCTCTGTATGTTTAGAAACCGCCCCTTGTGGCTGGCCACTAAAGCAATGATAGATTGTGTATAAATCTCCTCTGTATACTGTTTCTCAGGTTAGAGAGATTCTGACTCTCTCTCATTCTAAGTTTATCTCCAATAAACTGAAATTCTTTTTCTTATTCTATTACATGCGTTTTGTAGTGGTTCTGTTTGGACAGACTTGCTCACTGTGGGTTGAATGGGAAAAATCCACGACACCCTTTCAATGAATGAGTCAATTACTCAGAACAAGCAGCGTGCATGTCATGACAGTTGGGTCTGTTGTTTTTCTATTACACTACTACATCTACAAGTAAATTATTTGCCATGCAGAAATATCACTACTACTAATAACAGTGGTTCATCAGGTTGCTGATGTTGTACAGGAAGAACCTGCACGCCCGGGTTACCACTGCGATGTTCTCGGAGAGGGACAGCCTGTTCATCAGGTTGCTGATGTTGTACAGGAAGAACCTGCACGCCCGGGTTACCACTGCGATGTTCTCGGAGAGGGACAGCCTGTTCATCAGGTTGCTGATGTTGTACAGGAAGAACCTGCACGCCCGGGTTACCACTGCGATGTTCTCGGAGAGGGACAGCCTGTTCATCAGGTTGCTGATGTTGTACAGGAAGAACCTGCACGCCCGGGTTACCACTGCGATGTTCTCGGAGAGGGACAGCCTGTTCATCAGGTTGCTGATGTTGTACAGGAAGAACCTGCACGCCCGGGTTACCACTGCGATGTTCTCGGAGAGGGACAGCCTGTTCATCAGGTTACTGATGTTGTACAGGAAGAACCTGCACGCCCGGGTTACCACTGCGATGTTCTCGGAGAGGGACAGCCTGTTCATCAGGTTACTGATGTTGTACAGGAAGAACCTGCACGCCCGGGTTACCACTGCGATGTTCTCGGAGAGGGACAGCCTGTTCATCAGGTTGCTGATGTTGTACAGGAAGAACCTGCACGCCCGGGTTACCACTGCGATGTTCTCGGAGAGGGACAGCCTGTTCATCAGGTTGCTGATGTTGTACAGGAAGAACCTGCACGCCCGGGTTACCACTGCGATGTTCTCGGAGAGGGACAGCCTGTTCATCAGGTTGCTGATGTTGTACAGGAAGAACCTGCACGCCCGGGTTACCACTGCGATGTTCTCGGAGAGGGACAGCCTGTTCATCAGGTTGCTGATGTTGTACAGGAAGAACCTGCACGCCCGGGTTACCACTGCGATGTTCTCGGAGAGGGACAGCCTGTTCATCAGGTTGCTGATGTTGTACAGGAAGAACCTGCACGCCCGGGTTACCACTGCGATGTTCTCGGAGAGGGACAGCCTGTTCATCAGGTTGCTGATGTTGTACAGGAAGAACCTGCACGCCCGGGTTACCACTGCGATGTTCTCGGAGAGGGACAGCCTGTTCATCAGGTTGCTGATGTTGTACTGCTATGTTTGTGAACACAACTGTATGTTATTTTATCTGTCGCTCTTCCTTTTTCAGTTTTTTTTTTCCATTCTGCGCATTTGAATGGATCTCTATGGAAATTGGGGGGTGAAACTAGATTCAGCTGTAAATTACACTGGTACAGTATGGAACACATGGCTGGCTAAATGGCTGTAAAGTACACTGGTACAGTATGGAACACATGGCTGGCTAAATGGCTGTAAAGTACACTGGTACAGTATGGAACACATGGCTGGCTAAATGGCTGTAAAGTACACTGGTACAGTATGGAACACATGGCTGGCTAAATGGCTGTAAAGTACACTGGTACAGTATGGAACACATGGCTGGCTAAATGGCTGTAAAGTACACTGGCACAGTATGGAACACATGGCTGGCTAAATGGCTGTAAATTACACTGGTACAGTATGGAACACATGGCTGGCTAAATGGCTGTAAATTACACTGGTACAGTATGGAACACATGGCTGGCTAAATGGCTGTAAATTACACTGGTACAGTATGGAACACATGGCTGGCTAAATGGCTGTAAATTACACTGGTACAGTATGGAACACATGGCTGGCTAAATGGCTGTAAAGTACACTGGTACAGTATGGAACACATGGCTGGCTAAATGGCTGTAAAGTACACTGGTACAGTATGGAACACATGGCTGGCTAAATGGCTGTAAAGTACACTGGTACAGTATGGAACACATGGCTGGCTAAATGGCTGTAAGTCATCAAGGGTCTGAGGTATCAAACGAGCCCCAAACCATCACTCTGTTGCCAGATATGGAGTAGATGTGGATGGATCACTGCAAGGGTTATTTCTCCGGACTCATTTTCCTATAGAACTCTATGGGGAAAAAAGCAAAGGCTATGAATACTTATGTAAATGAGAAATTTTATTTTTTTATTTTTAATAAATTTGCAAAAATCTCAAAAAAACTTTTTTCACATTGTCATTATGGGGTGTTGTGTGTAGAATTTTGAGGGAAAAAATGAATTTAATCAATTTTGGAATAAGGCTGTAACAGAACAAAATGTGGAAAAAGTGAAGCGCTGTGAATACTTTCCGGATGCACTGTATACCATACATATATCATATACATATGCATATATATACCATACATATATCATATACATATGCATGTTCATAATGAATTGCTTAGTCAGCCTAGCTAGTATCAAATGTCAACAAAAAAGTGATTTTTAGTAAACACTTTAAAAAAATAATTAAATTGTGAGTAGATGCTAAATGGCAAATTCGGTGCAAATCGGTCAAAGCATCTTGGAGCAGATAGATTTCTACTGTTTTGTAATTTATTCAAAATGTGGCAAATCCATAATGGCAGGCTAATGAATCCTTAAGCCATGTTTATTCTCTGTGCAAAGCGGGATGTTTAGACACTGAGTTCAGCTCCCAGAGTCAAACGCAGCAGAATTTATCAATATCTAATTCTGAAAACTACTATCACACCAGGATATGGCCAATAATCCACAGCAAATTTGATCAGTTATGCTTGGACACTACCTTCCTTTATGAGCTTTTAGTAAAAAGCCACACCCACATGCAAATTCATTGGCTTGCTGCGGGCATAATTCTGAATGTAGCAACTTACTTTATATAACTTCTTTAGATATTTGTGAGTAGATGCTAAATACGTAAGAGCAATAGGAGTCGCGCCTTTAATTTAAATGTCCAAAGAAGCTACTTAACCCAGGTGCGTAGGTCTGTAAACAGTTCAAACAAAAACAGTCACAGGGATTTGAAAAAAAGACTTGAAAGTCAGTATTTAGAAAACTATATTTTAGATAGTCTTAGAAAATTGCGTGAGAAAAAGTGCAAAAAGTGAGAGCAAACGTTTCCTCAGGGCAAAAAAACAATGCACCTGGCAACACGCTAATAAAGATACAGGACAGGTGATCTCTATCACAATCAGGTTAAATGAGTACAATCACAATTGGTCAATATAGCAGCTGGGAAGTCATATGATATGCATTCTAGCAGCAGAGTACTTCATTACATTCTTTGAACATTTTAAATGTTTCTGTTAAGAATTTTTTTTAGACGTGACATTATCAAAAAACAAACAGTACTTTAACATGTAACCATGATCCATTGTACAGAGGAGATGGACACTGGTGCATGTAGAGGGCCATCAATGTAAGACCACTATTAAAGATACAGGACAGGTGATCTCTATCACAATCAGGTTAAATGAGTACAATCACAATTGGTCAATATAGCAGCTGGGAAGTCATATGATATGCATTACTGCAGCAAAGTACTTAATTACATTCTTTGAATATTTTAAATCTGTTAAATATATACACCTATCAGCCACAACATTAAAACCACTCACAGGTGAAGTGAATAACATAGATTATCTCGTTGTTATTTTGGTTCTGTACTCTAGAGTTTGAAAGGATACAATGACAATGAGGTTGAAGTGCAGACTGTCAGTTTTTAATTTGAGGGTATTTTCATCCATATCAGATGAACCGTGTAGAAATGATAGAACCTTTTGTACATAGTCCCCCCCATTTTTGGGCATCAAAAAATATTGGACAGTTTAACAATGTAGAATACAACAACATCAAAAGACTCTTGATATCTAATTTTCTGGTACTCTTACTCTTACAAGCGATACTATAATGTCTCTGCATTTGAATGGATCTCTAAGGGAATTGGGGGGGGGGGGGGGGGGCCACTCAAAAGCTTTTTGACGAAGTGGACTCAAATATGTGTACTCAAAAGGGTGTAGGGCTCTGATATGTGTACTCAAAAGGGTGTAGGGCTCTGATATGCGTACTCAAAAGGGTGTAGGGCTCTGATATGCGTACTCAAAAGGGTGTAGGGCTCTGATATGCGTACTCAAAAGGGTGTAGGGCTCTGATATGCGTACTCAAAAGGGTGTAGGGCTCTGATATGCGTACTCAAAAGGGTGTAGGGCTCTGATATGCGTACTCAAAAGGGTGTAGGGCTCTGATATGCGTACTCAAAAGGGTGTAGGGCTCTGATATGCGTACTCAAAAGGGTGTAGGGCTCTGATATGCGTACTCAAAAGGGTGTAGGGCTCTGATATGCGTACTCAAAAGGGTGTAGGGCTCTGATATGCGTACTCAAAAGGGTGTAGGGCTCTGATATGCGTACTCAAAAGGGTGTAGGGCTCTGATATGCGTACTCAAAAGGGTGTAGGGCTCTGATATGCGTACTCAAAAGGGTGTAGGGCTCTGATAAGCGTACTCAAAAGGGTGTAGGGCTCTGATATGCGTACTCAAAAGGGTGTAGGGCTCTGATAAGCGTACTCAAAAGGGTGTAGGGCTCTGATTCGGACACAGCTTCGCTCTGTTTTTAGCCTACTGTTTTTGAGTTTTTAACAGATTTAGTAATTGAGAGCAGCAGTGAACCAATTTTGCCAAAAGCAAGCAATTAGATTTGTACTAATGTTTTAATGTTTGCCATGCTGTAATATAATTTAGTAGTGTTTTTTCGTTAGAACGGGATTCAACTTTTTTATTGTTGTGTAGTTCACATGTTCTTGCTTCAGTATTATTGCCCTATTATCATTTATCACACAGCAGACGATACTTCAACTTCAACTCGAACGCCTACTTTCGCCGTATAGTTACAGCAAACGGGAGCTGTTGGATGAATAAAATAAATAGCTACATTTTAACAAGTAGAGAAAGTCTTGACAATTGATTGACTCCAAAATTAGCAATCAGCACCACATGTAAAAATGCAGATTAGCTTACTGTAAATACACACACAAAGACATGTAAAAATGCAGATTAGCCTACAGTAAATACACACACAGAGACATGTAAACATGCAGATTAGCTACTGTAAATACACACAGAGACATGTAAACATGCAGATTAGCTACTGTAAATACACACAGAGACATGTAAACATGCAGATTAGCTACTGTAAATACACACAGAGACATGTAAACACGCAGATTAGCAACTGTAAATACACAAACAGAGACATGTTAAACACGCAGATTAGCTACTGTAAATACACACACAGAGACATGTAAACACGCAGATTAGCTACTGTAAATACACACACAGAAACATGTAAAAATGCATATTAGCCTACAGTAAATACACACACAGAGACATGTAAACATGCCGATTAGCTACAGTAAATACACACACAGAGACATGTAAACATGCAGATTAGCTACTGTAAATACACACAGAGACATGTAAACATGCAGATTAGCTACTGTAAATACACACAGAGACATGTAAACACGCAGATTAGCAACTGTAAATACACAAACAGAGACATGTTAAACACGCAGATTAGCTACTGTAAATACACACACAGAGACATGTAAACACGCAGATTAGCTACTGTAAATACACACACAGAAACATGTAAAAATGCATATTAGCCTACAGTAAATACACACACAGAGACATGTAAACATGCCGATTAGCTACAGTAAATACACACACAGAGACATGTAAACATGCAGATTAGCTACTGTAAATACACACAGAGACATGTAAACATGCAGATTAGCTACTGTAAATACACACAGAGACATGTAAACACGCAGATTAGCAACTGTAAATACACAAACAGAGACATGTTAAACACGCAGATTAGCTACTGTAAATACACACACAGAGACATGTAAACACGCAGATTAGCTACTGTAAATACACACACAGAAACATGTAAAAATGCATATTAGCCTACAGTAAATACACACACAGAGACATGTAAACATGCAGATTAGCTACAGTAAATACACACACAGAGACATGTAAACATGCCGATTAGCTACAGTAAATACACACACAAAGACATTCTTTTCTTTTTTTTTTTTTTTTGCGCAGCCCGAGCCCTACCCGACCCGACCAATTAGCATAAATTGTCGGCTCGAACCCGGCCCTACCCGTAGGGCTTTTTCGGGCCCCGTCGGGCTTGGGCTGAAACTGAGAACTCTAACTCAAGGTGTGAGCATCATATAAACTTGGTAAATGGTTTAAATGAAAAATGACAGGTGTACCATTCACAATACAAACTCAGATTTGTGTATTTTCATAATTTAAGTCAAAATAAAGTGCAATAAAAATGCTAAGAAACTTTTAAAAAAAGTTTTTCTTTAGTTTGCAACAAAATACTGAGAGCTACATAAGTGAAATTGGTAATATATATACATTTTCTGGATCATAAAACATGTCCAAAAGTATTTCAAAATCTGAGGATGATATGCAGAACTACTAAAAGTCTATGATGCAAAATATAGCAGTGTACCCTGTTGTCCATGTGTCTCCAAATCTATCCAAATGGCTAAATTGTGCACTGCTCTAAATAAAAATAATTTCACCCACTCTAGCAGAAAATGCTGGAGCCTCATCCGTCGCCTTGGAGCTGCACAGAAACCCCCTACTCAAAGCCGACCCTCTGTCACACCCAATCAAGTGTCGACAAACCTAATGACTATTGCAAAAGCAGGCCAAGATAAACACATCAGAAGAGCAATTATGACTGAGCTTAAGATACAACACAAACAACTCAGAGAGGAAAGCAACCCTGAGCCTTTTGAGGTAGCTGAACTGGAGAAAGTCCTGCAGGGTCTGAAATGTGGAAAGGCAGCAGGATATGACAACATCTCTCCAGAGTTCATGAAACATCTGGGCCCCCGAGCTCTAACCTGGCTAACCCATTTCTACACCAGGATTATACACACAAACTCAATCCCAAAGAAATGGCGAACAGCAAAAGTCATCGCCGTACCAAAACCTGGTAAAGACCACAAACTACCAGCAAGCTACCGCCCAATCTCTCTACTCTGTGTTCCCTCTAAAATCTTGGAACGCCTTATACTAAAACGTATATCTCCAAGAGTAGTGAAGATCCTTTGTGTAGATCAGGCCGGTTTCCGCAAGGACCGCAGCACAGGGGAACAAGTACTGGCCCTTACCACCTACATTGAAAACGGATTCGAGAGCAAGCTGAAGACAGGAACAGTGTTCCTTGACCTCATAGCCGCCTATGACACCGTCTGGCACAAAGGCCTCCTACTAAAAATCACAAAAGCACTCCCTGCCTGGGCTACAGCAACAATCAAAGCTCTGCTAACCAACCGGAGGTTCAGAGTTCACCTTGGACAAAATAAAAGTGCATGGAGAACACAGACAAACGGGCTCCCACAAGGATCAGTCCTCGCTCCAACCCTGTTTAACCTCTACACAAACGACTTACACCACACCAAACCCCGCAAATTCATCTATGCTGATGACATCTGTCTGGCAACCCAAGCAGCAGATTTTGAGTCACTGGAGCAGGTGCTCACTGAAGACCTCGAAAAATTGGACCAATACTGCAAAACCTGGCGTTTAAAACCAAGCCAAGCAAAAACAGTCTCCAGTGTATTCCACCTCCAGAACGCAAAAGCTGCCAAGGAACTAAACATCCTCCTGAGTGGACTTAAGCTGAAGCACGCCCCCAACCCAACCTATCTCTGAAGCACGCCCCCAACCCAACCTATCTCTGAAGCACGCCCCCAACCCAACCTATCTCTGAAGCACGCCCCCAACCCAACCTATCTCTGAAGCACGCCCCCAACCCAAACTATGTCTGAAGCACGCCCCCAACCCAACCTATCTTTGAAGCACGCCCCCAACCCAACCTATCTCTGAAGCACGCCCCCAACCCAACCTATCTCTGAAGCACGCCCCCAACCCAACCTATCTCTGAAGCACGCCCCCAACCCAACCTATCTCTGAAGCACGCCCCCAACCCAACCTATCTCTGAAGCACGCCCCCAACCCAACCTATGTCTGAAGCACGCCCCCAACCTAACCTATCTCTGAAGCACGCCCCCAACCCAACCTATCTCTGAAGCACGCCCCCAACCCAACCTATCTCTGAAGCACGCCCCCAACCCAACCTATCTCTGAAGCACGCCCCCAACCCAACCTATCTCTGAAGCACGCCCCCAACCCAACCTATCTCTGAAGCACGCCCCCAACCCAACCTATGTCTGAAGCACGCCCCCAACCCAACCTATCTCTGAAGCACGCCCCCCAACCCAACCTATCTCTGAAGCACGCCCCCCAACCCAACCTATCTCTGAAGCACGCCCCCAACCCAACCTATCTCTGAAGCACGCCCCCAACCCAACCTATGTCTGAAGCACGCCCCCAACCCAAGCTATCTCTGAAGCACGCCCCCAACCCAACCTATCTCTGAAGCACGCCCCCAACCCAACCTATCTCTGAAGCACGCCCCCAACCCAACCTATCTCTGAAGCACGCCCCCAACCCAACCTATCTCTGAAGCACGCCCCCAACCCAACCTATCTCTGAAGCACGCCCCCCAACCCAACCTATCTCTGAAGCACGCCCCCAACCCAACCTATCTCTGAAGCACGCCCCCAACCCAACCTATGTCTGAAGCACGCCCCCAACCCAACCTATCTCTGAAGCACGCCCCCAACCCAACCTATCTGGGAGTGACCCCTGACAGGACCCTATCCTTTAAAGAACATCTGAAAGGAACAGCAGCAAAGGTGAAGTCCAGAAACAACCTGCTCTGTAAGCTCGCAGGCTCAAAATGGGGAGCAGCAGCCCCCACACTGCGCACCTCAGCACTGGCCCTTGCATACTCCGCTGCAGAATACTGTGCCCCTAGCCACTGATCCAGGGTCAGTTACTTTTTCCCCTAGTAATGGTTAAGGTTAGGATTTGGGCAGAGAAATCTGATCCTAGAGCAGTGGTTTGGGGCAACTTCACCTTGGAGCTGACAGGGCGCTAAGTGTACCACGTGACAAACGCTAGTTCTCGTTGCCATAGTAATCAGACTCTGATTGGCTGGTCCACTGAGCTTCGGCGTTTTTTTACACCAATCGCGTGAAAGAAAAGAGGCGACAAAGATTTCATTGGATTATCAAGCTGTCAGTCACCGCTCTTTTTTACTAAAATGCGAAGAAATGCTCCACTCAGGAACGTGGGATCGATCGAAATAGTGTTTCTAAAATATGCATCTAATTTTCTGTAAAGGTTTCGAGCTGCCCTTTTCACTGGACTACATAAATCGATTTCTGAAGCTCGTAGCAAGCGATGCCCCATCGTCTAATTGGCTTGCTTACCATTCATGTAACAAACACAAGGTAGCTTGCTAACCGGGTGGAAATATCCAAATAACGTATCCTAATATTATTTCCAATATAGGCCAACTACTGATATCATCCATAAGCAGTGACATAGGAAGGGGGGTGCTGGAGGTGCTCCAGCACCCCCTAGCGCTGGTCCGTTTAAAAAAAATAAAATAAAAAAATAATTAATTATTGAATTTGTCTGAGCTTGATTTGTCTGCCTCATATATTATATATATAATTATTTCCATGATCTTGCATTGGCATCAAAAGTATGGGGTGGCCTATCTTTCCCCTCCAGAGGCGGTCAGAACCTACTCGGCAGCCAGACACACTATGCCAGCCACGCGACAGTTCCAAAGCTATGATGCGCGAAAGTTCACTTCACACCTCATTAACTATTTAAACATTCCAAGCTAGCTAGATAGCAATCTGCTCGTAGTATAGCTATGGCCAGCCTAAGCCAAACAAACGTAACGCATCATAAAACAACTTAAGATGTTTTTAACACAAGAGATGTTGTATTATTGATAAAACACAAATAATGAGTTGCTGCAGCGGGTGGCGCATACATACATAGCCTACATTACATGGGCACTTTGGGCTCTATTTTCAAACCAGCGCAAGGCGACAGTATAGTCAAACGCAAACTTGTTGACAGCATCAACGTCTTAAAACTGGCGCTATGGCGTTTCTCAGCAATACCGCTAGGATCAACAAATTCTCAACATAACATCCTTTCGGTTGCGCTGCAGTGGGATGGGTGGCGATGTCGGGGGCGTGTTCTAAAATACTTTCGGCTCAGTGACAATTTGAACCAACGAAAACCCATTGCGTTATGATCAGCTGGAACCACCTCTTAGCGGAAACGCAATAGACTCTGGCAATTTGGTAACTTATTCGTCATGTAGTTCTATGTAGTGTCTATAGGTGATGCCAACATTACACTTCCATTTAATGAACAAATAGCCTATAATTATTATTAATTAATTAATTTTAATTTAAACTACTAGAATAAAACAGGACAGCTTACAAGAAACTTGCGATCATGTAGGCCACTAGCCTATAATATATAAATTACACATTGACACAGTTGAATCATAAGCCTACCATTTGAATCATAATTATGCCTACATCACCTAATGTAGGCTAATTAATGCATTCGTCACCTCCTCCCGTGCCTTCCGAACTTCTGGGAGACGAGGTGGTGTGGATTGTGATCCATAAATTACTACAGTCCTAGCCTGTACTTCTGTTGCAAGTATGTCTGATTCCTGTGCGGAAAATCTTGTCGTTGACGGTCCAGTGCGTTTGGGTTGCTCATTATGAAATTGCATGGAGCGATTGCGTTCCAACGCGATTGCGTTTTAAAGCATGAGAACAACAATTTGATTGGCTACCATAGAGACACACCTTGGACGTTTAAACCCAGCCTTTTAGCAATACCGCCATAAGGTGCGCCAAGATTGCCGTCATGAAATTACCAAATTTCTCGCCGACACGCCCTCAGAGCGATACCGCCAAGCGATTACTCTTGCGTTCACCATTGCGTTTGGTTTATTAAAATAGAGCCCTTTGTGTTTTGCATTGTGTATCATCTGTTGTTTCATGTATTAAATATAGGGTGAATTCAGGTATTGTGGGACATCAGGTAATGTGGGACAACTAAGCTTTGATATGTTTATTTCCTGCTCTGTCAAGAGCCAATCAAAATAATTGTAACTAGGTTCTTGCAGAGAAACTACATGATCAAAGTCACATGATTTCATTGATGTCATGTCATGATGGGGATCATGGCAAGCTTCATATATGAAGGTCACCCGGCAAAATACATGGTTAGGTCAATGACATTAATGTTAAGGTTCTAAATCTGTAGTAAACAATACACTGTGCCTAATTATGATGTAATTATGCATATGAAATACTTGTGCAAAAAAAAAATTTTAAAAGCGGTAAATATCATGTTTAGACTTTTTTAATTCAGGCATTTCTTATATGTCCCACATTACCAAACACAGTCAGGAAATGTGGGACAGCATGTTTCTGGTAACGTGGGACAGTGTTGTGGGCTATTCTAATGGAGGACAATTATCCCATTTTATACTTAGGGAACCTCAGTATTTGCATATGTACGTACGTGGTAATGTACCCTATATTAACTGTAATGCAACTCTAATACTTTTTATATTGCTGTCAAGTCATATTTAGATCAGTGGTCTCACCTTTTTTGTCAAGATGAACTATGTTATGATTGTTAATAAGTTAATGAGTTTAGAGCTTATCTTTAGAGATAATGTTCTATCAAGTTCCCCAAGAGAAAGAAATTGTATACTTAAGTATATTAAAAATATTATTTAAGTATACCAAATGTGTTTCAAGTGTACTTATACTTTTAATACTTAATTTAAAGTATGCTTAAAATGTGTAATTCATTTGGAAATATATGTAATTAAATTGTACTTTAGTGAACTTAAAATAAGTATACTAAATCTCATATTTAGTGGTATTTTAGGGTACTTATAAAAGGTATATAGCCTAATCTCCTGATGGCATAGTGAGGGGCCGTGAATAAAGGACTTAATAAAAATGCTGAGCTGATTACCATATATATCTTTTAAGTGCTTAAAGAACATGTTTAATCCACGTATTATTCCTTTGATTTAAGTGTTTCTTTACTTTACATTTATTGCAATATATGTTTAATGCACATTTATCCGTAGTATGTAAGCATTAAACTAAAAGGAGTGTATCGTTGTCAAATTGGCATGAAGCAAGACTCACATGTTTGTGCAGAAATGATGACAGGGTACATCCTGCCTTCCGTGTAACCGTCAGATTAAAGGAACTGAGAGAGACAGATGGGGGGGAGGGGGGGGCGGGGGGGGATGTGGTCAGATAACATCTTGAGGATTTCAGAATTGTATCATGTGCTGTGTAAATGTGTTGGACTAATATCGAAACAGGTAACAGAAGGCAAAATTGCAAAAACGTGTCCCACTTCATCTGAATTCACACGAACTGTCTTTTTCGAAGCTGCTCTGTAACCACGTACGTTATCGGTAAAAGGCGCTAGCCTATATAAATAAAGCTGCATTGAATTGAATTGAATACGTTACAAAGAATCATGCTTTGTTGTTTGACGTAACCAAGCAACGCGGAGGCTTGATCTTGGGCTAGCAACCTTGATCCAGTGACACTGAATCAACGTCGCTAGCCGTCATTTTAAATTGTATGTTAACCCGTTTTTAAAATTGCGTTATATTTTCGCCAACCTTCCCTTAGGCACCAACCTTTCATGCTTTTTTATTTACACCAACTTTATAATATTATCATTTCAAAACTCACCAGAATTTCACGTTTAACGAGCGCTGTGCCCCCCCCCCCCCCCTCATTTTGCTCAGCACCCCCTGCTCTAATTAAGTGCCTACGTCCCTGTCCATAAGTATCGCATTCAAGTAATGTTAGCTAATCAGCTATGACACTCAACATTAGCCATTGGTGTTGAATAACAGTCACGTTCATGTAGCTTGCTAGCTAGCCCGATTAGTAAAGGGCAAAAGATAATGTTAGGCAACAAAATTGAAATTGCAAATTTAATTCACAATGGAGGTGTAAGCAATGGCTTTAACGTCAGTGAAGTTCACGTCAAATTTGCTAAACCGAATTTACCAGCAGCTAATTTAAAAACACCATAAAGACGAATAATCTGTTAAACAGTAGCCTAACTGTTACCATACTACGAAGACATTGTTCGCTATCTAGTTGCATTAACACTACACAAAAATATCACTGCACAAAACTTTCAAAAGAAACTCAATGAACATTAGATAACATTAGCTATCTTTTACTGCAACAGTGGCTTATATGCGGGGACTGGGTGCGGAAGAGATAGGCTACATGACTGATTTTAAAGCCATTTTTTCCTGCCTCAGTTGAATGAAATCCCTTTGCTTATTGTGTAGTTATCACAGAAATTGATTGTAATGATTGTGATGTTCAGCATTCTCACCTAAGCATTTCAGCGTCTCTCAGCATCTCTCTCTGCGCTCCTCGCTCCCACCAGTGTTGCCAGATGCCTGAATTAATTTCCCCCAAAAAAATTCTGAAAATACCCCATCTTCATTACATTACATTACAATCATTTGGCAGACGCTTTTATCCAAAGCGACGTACAATAAGTGCATATTGAATGTCATTGACGCGACTACAAAGCAAATCCGACAAAGCACCGCTTTCTCACAGCGTAGGAGCTATCCCTAGTAATAAACATGAGAAGTACAAACAGTCAGCTATACATTCTGAACTGTAGAATAACCAAAAACACAAGTTAAATAAAAAACAGGAAGCAAATATTATAGAATGGCCCTATATAGGTATAGTTTTAGTCGAGGTGGAGTCTGAAAAAGTGCATTTTCAGACCACGACGAAAAACAGACAGTGTTTCAGCTGAGCGCAGCAGAGTGGGGAGTTCGTTCCACCACTGGGGAGCTAGGGTGGAAAAGCTCCACATTTGGGACGAGCGGGAGCCTTTAACTGTCATGGTTTTCAACCCTGTTTCCCCATTCGGTCGTTTTCCTCGGTGGCCACGCGAGGGTGCTGCCCTTTTGGTAGATGCTTGCTCCGCCCTGCTGAGTTGGGGGAGCTTCTGTTTAAGCGTTTACACCTGTGCGTAGTTACCTGAGAGACTTATAAGCCTTCCGTTTCCTTCGTTCGGGGCTTCGACATTAATTGTTAATTGTTTGTACTGTGGTGTTTTTGTTGGCTGTGAGTTCTCGTACCATTTTGGCTACTCACCTATTTTTTAACGTCTCTTTGTTGAGGCAGGGCTTATTTCTTGCTGGCTTGGTAGTCGATTATCTCGTAGAAGTTTTGGACCGTAAATCTCTGCTCTATTTTGCCTTTTTAGTGCTTTTTCTCCGTGTATGGAGTTTTGGGCGATTCTGTTCGGAACAGTAGTTCTGCTCGCCCTTCGGCACATGTCTTCCCATAGAGAGATCAGGCGTTTCCCTTCTACTTAGTTTCTTAGCTCGTAGAGGTATAGAGTAGCAGTTTCTCTGGTCCATTTTCGCCTGTTGATTGGTTTTCTTACTGAGAGACCTGGCGTTTTAGCTTCCACTCATTTCCGGGTTACGGTGAGCCAGTTGGTAGCTTCGGTACGTTTGTTCCCTGTTTTTGTCTCCTTCTCGTGGACTACGCTCCTTTGTTGTGAGTCAGGGTTTTTATCTATATTGAGAGGCTGTCGTGCTATTTTGCGTTGGTCTTTATTGCAGCTGTCCTGCGTCCTTTTTACCTACGGGACGATTTTGTTTCGGAACTATTGTTCTGTTCGTTTTCCGGGTGTGTTTCTCCTTGTGTGGAGTTTGGGCGAGGTTGTGGACATGTTTGTGTGACTGCGCGTAGCATGGTAACTTTAGCTCTCTGTTCCTTCGCTTCGTTACATTCTTTTACTGAGAGGCTAGGGCGGTTGTTCCAATTTATGGGACGACGGTGCTCCGTCGGCTCACCTGTAAAATGTTTCTCTCTCCTGGGAGATCGGGTGTTTACCCCTTTGTTTTCTGCATTGGACTGCGAGCCTATTAATCCCGCCATGGAACGTTAAATCTTTGTTCCTGTTTCGCCTCATTATATTCCTCTTCATAGAGAGGCAGGGCGTTTATTATCAGTTAATCTCGCTTTGGTCTAGCCGGTAAATGTCCGGTGCTGCCTGTCCTGCTCGTTCCTTTCGGTGCCTTTCTCCTTGCATGGAGTTTTGACGATTTTGTTTGGAACTGCTGTTCTTTTCGTCTTATGGCGCATGTCTTCCTATAGGGAAGATTGGGCGATGTTGTGGACACGTTTGTGTGTGAACGCGAGTCTGATAGTAGCCACGGAACGTTATATCTGTTCCTTTCGCCTCCTCATACTATCGTATTATTTTGCAGTGTCTGTTTACTGTGTCTTATATTTGTGCCATTACGCTACTCGCCCGTTCTTATTTTGTCTCGTTACCGAGACAGGGCGCGTATTTATTTCTGGCTGTTCAGATCCCTGTCCTTGCGCTCTACTTGGCGTTTGACAGTTAGCCGGTTAGTAGCGTTTGTAGTGGTGTTTGTGTTCCTTGTCTTGTCTCCGCCCTTATCTTAGTGGCCTAAGGGCTTAATGAATCCCCTTGCTGCGTTTGGCTCCTCCCATCTCACACGTCACGCCCCATTACATTAACACGGAGGGAGGGAAGTGCAAGTCGCCCTGCAGCAGCAGAGCGAAGTGGTCGAGCAGGAGCGTAGTGCTGGATTAAGTCCTGTAGGTAGGAGGGGCCTGACCTTTTGGCTGCAGTGTAGGCCAGGGTCAGAACTTTGAACCTGCGCCTCGGGCAATTTACTACCTCCACGTCGGGCATTTAGTAAGCAATAATGACCTCGGAGCCGGGCATTACACAGTTTAAATGCCCGACGCGGAGGTAGTAAATTAAATTAAATTTAAACTGTGTAATGCCCGGCTCCGAGGTCATTATTGCGCTTATACCATGGTTACCAACAATTATTATATATAGTTACATTTATATTTATTGATTTTTATCGACTTTATCAGCTGAAATTTAAATATCCTTCCGAGGCCATTTTGGCATGTAGTTTGCCGTTGTCATGCAAAACTGCTCGTTGCTAGTTCTATTTGAACAGAAAACATCTCGTTGCTAATTCTATTTCTCGTTACTAGTTCTATTTTGTCCGTAGTCATGCAAAAACCTCTCTTTGGTAGTTCTGAAAACAATTGATTCTATAAGGAAGCAAATAGTTCCTTCTCAACTTTATACCATAAAATTAGCACCAATTTTGGTTATTTTTGTTATTAGTTACATTATTTAAGAAAATTGCATGAAACCGCAACTCAATTTACCTCCCTATCTCCGTCTTGCTTTTTAAAAATTATTTGGTCACGCAGCCTATTAAACAGCCCATGCGAAGGAAATTGCATTTCAGATTAGCATCATGAGATGGGAACATCTAAAAAAATTGATATAGATACAAAGTTTGTTACTGTTAGATGTAACTTGTCACATCTAAGACATTTCGCTTGATAAAATGTTTTTTAATACACAGATTAACGTGCTTTGTGAAGTAACTTGCTCGCATTCGCAACCAGCGTTGCTTACGTTAGCGTTACATAAGCTACATTAGCTAGGTAAAGCCCTACTAAGTTACGTTCATATTTCCAAACTGAATAAATACTGCACCTCTAACCACAAAACTTCTTTGCTAGATTAAAGATATTTGGTGAAGACAAACTTTTCAAATCAGCGGATTTAGCGTTATTTGCCGGCTTTATTAATCAGCTGTTGGTGTTGCTATGGATACCATTCATAAAAGTGTCGACTCTAATGGCGCTGGCAGCAGAAAACGTAGATGGCGTATTCATTTAGAACGGTGATTAAAATGTTGCCAGCGCTACTTCATTGCCGGGCGGTTTAACGAAATAAATGCCCACCCTCCAGCCAATCAGAATCGAGTATTTAGCCAAGCCATGGTATAATACAGTAAATTTTTCAGATTAGCTACTGTAAATACACACAGAGACATGTAAACATGCAGATTAGCTACTGTAAATACACACAGACATGTAAACATGCAGATTAGCTACTGTAAATACACACACAGAGACATGTAAAAATGCAGATTAGCGACTGTAAATACACACACAGACATGTAAACATGCAGATTAGCTACTGTAAATACACACAGAGACATGTAAACATGCAGATTAGCTACTGTAAATACACACACAGAGACATGTAAACATGCAGATTAGCTACTGTAAATACACACACAGAGACATGTAAACATGCAGATTAGCTACTGTAAATACACACACAGAGACATGTAAACATGCAGATTAGCTACAGTAAATACACACACAGAGACATGTAAACATGCAGATTAGCTACTGTAAATACACACACAGAGACATGTAAACATGCAGATTAGCTACTGTAAATACACACACAGAGACATGTAAACATGCAGATTAGCTACTGTAAATACACACACAGAGATATGTAAACATGCAGATTAGCTACTGTAAATACACACACAGAGACATGTAAACATGCCGATTAGCTACTGTAAATACACACACAGAGACATGTAAACATGCAGATTAGCTAATGTAAATACACACACAGAGACATGTAAACATGCAGATTAGCTACTGTAAATACACACACAGAGACATGTAAACACGCAGATTAGCTACTGTAAATACACACACAGAGACATGTAAACATGCAGATTAGTTACTGTAAATACACACACAGAGACATGTAAACATGCAGATTAGCTACTGTAAATACACACACAGAGACATGTAAACATGCAGATTAGCTACTGTAAATACACACAGAGAGACATGTAAACATGCAGATTAGCTACTGTAAATACACACACAGAGACATGTAAACATGCAGATTAGCTACCAACCCAACCTATCTCTGAAGCACGCCCCCAACCCAACCTATCTCTGAAGCACGCCCCCAACCCAACCTATCTCTGAAGCACGCCCCCAACCCAACCTATCTCTGAAGCACGCCCCCAACCCAACCTATCTCTGAAGCACGCCCCCAACCCAACCTATCTCTGAAGCACGCCCCCAACCCAACCTATCTCTGAAGCACGCCCCCAACCCAAGCTATCTCTGAAGCACGCCCCCAACCCAAGCTATCTCTGAAGCACGCCCCCAACCCAACCTATCTCTGAAGCACGCCCCCAACCCAAGCTATCTCTGAAGCACGCCCCCAACCCAAGCTATCTCTGAAGCACGCCCCCAACCCAACCTATCTCTGAAGCACACCCCCAACCCAACCTATCTCTGAAGCACGCCCCCAACCCAACCTATCTGGGAGTGACCCCTGACAGGACCCTATCCTTTAAAGAACATCTGAAAGGAACAGCAGCAAAGGTGAAGTCCAGAAACAACCTGCTCTGTAAGCTTGCAGGCTCAAAATGGGGGGCAGCAGCCCCCACACTGCGCACCTCAGCACTGGCCCTTGCATACTCCGCTGCAGAATACTGTGCCCCTAGCCACTGATCCAGGGTCAGTTACTTTTTCCCCTAGTAATGGTTAAGGTTAGGATTTGGGCAGAGAAATCTGATCCTAGAGCAGTGGTTTGGGGCAACTTCACCTTGGAGCTGACAGGGCGCTAAGTGTACCACGTGACAAACGCTAGTTCTCGTTGCCATAGTAATCAGACTCTGATTGGCTGGTCCACTGAGCTTCGGCGTTTTTTTACACCAATCGCGTGAAAGTAAAGAGGCGACAAAGATTTCATTGGATTATCAAGCTGTCAGTCACCGCTCTTTTATACTAAAATGCGAAGAAATGCTCCACTCAGGAACGTGGGATCGATCGAAATAGTGTTTCTAAAATATGTATCTAATTTTCTGTAAAGGTTTCGAGCTGCCCTTTTCACTGGACTACATAAATCGATTTCTGAAGCTCGTAGCAAGCGATGCCCCATCGTCTAATTGGCTTGCTTACCATTCATGTAACAAACACAAGGTAGCTTGCTAACCGGGTGGAAATATCCAAATAACGTATCCTAATATTATTTCCAATATAGGCCAACTACTGATATCATCCATAAGCAGTGACATAGGAAGGAGGGGTGCTGGAGGTGCTCCAGCACCCCCTAGCGTTGGTCCGTTTTTTTTTTTTTTAAATAAATAATTAATTATTGAATTTGTCTGAGCTGGATTTGTCTGCCTCATATATTATATAGATCATTATTTCCATGATCTTGCATTGGCATCAAAAGTATGGGGTGGCCTATCTTTCCCCTCCAGAGGCGGTCAGAACCTACGTGGCAGCCAGACACACTATGCTCTTGCCAGCCACGCGACAGTTCCAAAGCTATGATGCGCGAAAGTTCACTTCACACCTAATTAACTATGTAAACATTCCAAGCTAGCTAGATAGCAATCTGCTCGTAGTATAGCTATGGCCAGCCTAAGCGAAACAAACGTAACGCATCATAAAACAACTTAAGCTGTTTTTAACACAAGAGATGTTGTATTATTGATAAAACACAAATAATGAGTTGCTGCAGCGGGTGGCGCATACATACATAGCCTACATTACATGGGCACTTTGTGTTTTGCGTTGTGTATCATCTGTTGTTTCATGTATTAAATATAGGGTGAATTCAGGTATTGTGGGACATCAGGTAATGTGGGACAACTAAGCTTTGATATGTTTATTTCCTGCTCTGTCAAGAGCCAATCAAAATAATTGTAACTAGGTTCTTGCAGAGAAACTACATGATCAAAGTCACATGATTTCATTGATGTCATGTCATGATGGGGATCATGGCAAGCTTCATATATGAAGGTCACCCGGCAAAATACATGGTTAGGTCAATGACATTAATGTTAAGGTTCTAAATCTGTCGTAAACAATACACTGTGCCTAATTATGATGTAATTATGCATATGAAATACTTGTGCAAAAAAAAAAATTTAAAAGCGGTAAATATCATGTTTAGACTTTTTTAATTCAGGCATTTCTTATATGTCCCACATTACCAAACACAGTCAGGAAATGTGGGACAGCATGTTTCTGGTAACGTGGGACAGTGTTGTGGGCTATTCTAATGGAGGACAATTATCCCATTTTATACTTAGGGAACCTCAGTATTTGCATATGTACGTACGTGGTAATGTACCCTATATTAACTGTAATGCAACTCTAATACTTTTTATATTGCTGTCAAGTCATATTTAGATCAGTGGTCTCAACTTTTTTGTCAAGATGAACTATGTTATGATTGTTAATAAGTTAATGAGTTTTAGAGCTTATCTTTAGAGATAATGTTCTATCAAATTCCCCAAGAGAAAGAAATTGTATACTTAAGTATATTAAAAATATTATTTAAGTATACCAAATGTGTTTCAAGTGTACTTATACTTTTAATACTTAATTTAAAGTATGCTTAAAATGTGTAATTCATTTGGAAATATATGTAATTAAATTGTACTTTAGTGAAGTTCAAATAAGTATACTAAATCTCATATTTAGTGGTATTTTAGGGTACTTATAAAAGGTATATAGCCTAATCTCCTGATGGCATAGTGAGGGGCTGTGAATAAAGGACTTAATAAAGATGCTGAGCTGATTACCATATATATCTTTTAAGTGCTTAAAGAACATGTTTAATCCACGTATTATTCCTTTGATTTAAGTGTTTCTTTACTTTACATTTATTGCAATATATGTTTAATGCACATTTATCCGTAGTATGTAAGCATTAAACTAAAAGGAGTGTGTCGTTGTCGAATTGGCATGAAGCAAGACTCACATGTTTGTGCAGAAATGATGACAGGGTACATCCTGCCTTCCGTGTAACCGTCAGATTAAAGGAACTGAGAGAGACAGATGGGGGGGGGGTGGCAGGGGCCACTTTCTTCCCTTTTCTGATCTATCCAATGTGCCGAGACTAACTCTAATAATTTAAAATTGTACTTCCAATACCTACAAATCACCCTTTCAATTAGTATACTTAAATATACTTTAAGTTTGTAAGACGTGTCTTAAGTACAGTAAGTACACTAAAGTTGTACAGAAGTTCTACAAAAGTACAACTTTAGTGCATTTATTAGCCTGTACTTAAAGTGTGGCCAGTTTAACACAAAATTAGTAGTTACTACATGATGAGTACGTACTAAAAGTATACTTAAAGTATAATATTTTTTTGCTTGGGTCCTGATGTTTACTTAGTGTATTTAAGCATGGTGCACCATTAAAATATATTGCAATGTACTACATTATAGCTTGTTACTTTATAATATTATCATTTCAAAACTCACCAGAATTTCACGTTTAACGAGCGCTGTGCCCCCCCCCCCCCCTCATTTTGCTCAGCACCCCCTGCTCTAATTAAGTGCCTACATCCCTGTCCATAAGTATCGCATTCAAGTAATGTTAGCTAATCAGCTATGACACTCAACATTAGCCATTGGTGTTGAATAACAGTCACCTTCATGTAGCTTGCTAGCTAGCCCGATTAGTAAAGGGCAAAAGTTAATGTTAGGCAACAAAATTGAAATTGCAAATTTAATTCACAACGGAGGTGTAAGCAATGGCTTTAACGTCAGTGAAGTTCACGTCAAATTTGCTAAACCGAATTTATCAGCAGCTAATTTAAAAACACCATAAAGACGAATAATCTGTTAAACAGTAGCCTAACTGTTACCATACTACGAAGACATTGTTCGCTATCTAGTTGCATTAACACTACACAAAAATATCACTGCACAAAACTTTCAAAAGAAACTCAATGAACATTAGATAACATTAGCTATCTTTTACTACAACAGTGGCTTATATGCGGGGCCTCGGTGCAGAAGAGATACATGACTGATTTTAAAGCCATTTTTTCCTGCCTCAGTTGAATGAAATCCCTTTGCTTATTGGGTAGAATCATATAAATTGATTGTAATGATTGTGATGTTCAGCATTCTCACCTAAGCATTTCAGCGTCTCTCAGCATCTCTCTCTGCGCTCCTCGCTCCCACCAGTGTTGCCAGATGCCTGAATTAATTTCCCCCCAAAAAATTCTGAAAATACCCCATCTTCATTACATTACATTACAATCATTTGGCAGACGCTTTTATCCAAAGCGACGTACAATAAGTGCATATTGAAGGTCATTGACGCGACTACAAAGCAAATCCGACAAAGCACCGCTTTCTCACAGCGTAGGAGCTATCCCTAGTAATAAACATGAGAAGTACAAACAGTCAGCTATACATTCTGAACTGTAGAATAACCAAAAACACAAGTTAAATAAAAAACAGGAAGCGAATACTATAGAATGGCCCTATATAGGTATAGTTTTAGTCGAGGTGGAGTCTGAAAAAGTGCGTTTTCAGACCACGACGAAAAACAGACAGTGTTTCAGCTGAGCGCAGCAGAGTGGGGAGTTTGTTCCACCACTGGGGAGCTAGGGTGGAAAAGCTCCACAGTTGGGACGAGCGGGAGCCTTTAACACGGAGGGAGGGAAGTGCAAGTCGCCCTGCAGCAGCAGAGCGAAGTGGTCGAGCAGGAGCGTAGTGCTGGATTAAGTCCTGTAGGTAGGAGGGGCCTGACCTTTTGGCTGCAGTGTAGGCCAGGGTCAGAACTTTGAACCTGCTCCTCGGGCAATTTACTACCTCCGCGTCGGGCATTTAGTAAGCAATAATGACCTCGGAGCCGGGCATTACACAGTTTAAATGCCCGACGCGGAGGTAGTAAATTAAATTAAATTTAAACTGTGTAATGCCCGGCTCCGAGGTCATTATTGCGCTTATACCATGGTTACCAACAATTATTATATATAGTTACATTTATATTTATTGATTTTTATCGACTATCAGCTGAAATTTAAATATCCTTCCGAGGCCATTTTGGCATGTAGTTTGCCGTTGTCATGCAAAACTGCTCGTTGCTAGTTCTATTTGAACAGAAAACATCTCGTTGCTAATTCTATTTCTCGTTACTAGTTCTATTTTGTCCGTAGTTATGCAAAAACCTCTCTTTGGTAGTTCTGAAAACAATTGATTCTATAAGGAAGCAAATAGTTCCTTCTCAACTTTATACCATAAAATTAGCACCAATTTTGGTTATTTTTGTCATTAGTTACATTATTTAAGAAAATTGCATGAAACCGCAACTCAATTTACCTCCCTATCTCCGTCTTGCTTTTTAAAAATTATTTGGTCACGCAGCCTATTAAACAGCCCATGCGAAGGAAATTGCATTTCAGATTAGCATCATGAGATGGGAACATCTAAAAAAATTGATATAGATACAAAGTTTGTTACTGTTAGATGTAACTTGTCACATCTAAGACATTTCACTTGATAAAATGTTTTTTAATACACAGATTAACGTGCTTTGTGAAGTAACTTGCTCGCATTCGCAACCAGCGTTGCTTACGTTAGCGTTACATTAGCTACATTAGCTAGGTAAAGCCCTACTAAGTTACGTTCATATTTCCAAACTGAATAAATACTGCACCTCTAACCACAAAACTTCTTTGCTAGATTAAAGTTGTTGTAACTAAGATATTTGGCGAAGACAAACTTTTCAAATCAGCGGATTTAGCGTTATTTGCCGGCTTTATTAATCAGCTGTTGGTGTTGCTATGGATACCATTCATAAAAGTGTCGACTCTAATGGCGCTGGCAGCAGATAATGTAGACGGCGTATTAATTTAGAACGGTGATTAAAATGTTGCCAGCGCTACTTCATTGCTGGGCGGTTTAACGAAATAAATGCCCACCCTCCAGCCAATCAGAATCGAGTATTTATCCAAGCCATGGTATAAACGAAATAAATGCCCACCCTCCAGCCAATCAGAATCGAGTATTTAGCCAAGCCATGGTATAAGTGTAAGGTAAAGAAGAATTTGAGAGATACATAGTCTATTTAAGAAAAAAAGAGGTAAAGAGTGGCCAGGCAGGTTTTTACTGCGCAAAAGCAGGACCAGGTCATCGTTACGTGATGTTGACATTTTTTCGTGGTGCGAATGTTTTTTAAGAACCTATCAGTAACTCATTCCAAAATCGCATGGCTAACTTGTTGGCTAGCTGCAGTAGCCTAAGCTCACATTAACCTGGCTGAATGTTGTCTCAACGTCAACGCAGTCATTCTTTCAGCCTTGGTCATACCATCTTGTGCCATCTTGTGGTGTATTTTGACTACTACAGCCAATCCTCCTTTTGTAGATGTAGCTAGATGGTTGACTGAAATTTAGTTTTTAGTGTAGTTTCTGCTGCAGGCCCCATCATACACATGTACAATTGATATGACTTATCAGCTATAAAATAAGATTGACACTAAATAACTTGATATACTAATACAGTAAGGTTACAGTAAGGTTAACTAATAAAGTAATATTTTGTATATTTCGCAAACTGCCCCATTAATTTATAAAATGCCCCTGGATTTCAGTCAGTGAGGGCAAAAATTGCCCCCTTAAAAATGTTTTTATTTCCTACACTGGCTTAGATGCCCGTAAAATGGATGCATTGGATTTATTTACCGTAAAATCATTCATTTATTAGGACAGCTACAGCAAACAAATCTATGGTTAAGCATAAATACCTTCAATATATTCAAGTTGATAACAGTAAGTGCATGCCCTGATGGTCCTCCATGTCGTGCTCTGCAATGACCCTCAGCACCCTCCTTCTCTTCGGGGACTGTATCAGATGGCTGAATGTCTATCCTTCACTGCAATACATAAATATGTAATCATTTAGCCTATCATTTCATCAATCCATAATATATCATATAAAACCATTCATTAAAGGGCTGTATACTAGCAATAATAACATCTTACAGCAAACGCTTTATGCTTATGTCAGGACTCAGAAATAGATAATAAAGCTATTCTGGACACAAGCATAATGCCCATCCATCGCTGAAATACATAAGTTGCCATTTCATGAATCCATAAAGTATAAAACCATTTCTGAGTCATTAAAGGGCTGTATATTGAGAATGACATTTTAGAGAAAACACTTTATGCTCCAGAATAGCGTTAGATAAAAAGCTCAACAATAACACAATGTTAGACTACTTAGCATAATGTCCATCAATGTAAAATACTGTTCTGAATGAACAGACCTAAATCTTCAGTGACACTGACTCAACTCAGAGGCGTCATTTCAGAAAAAACTAGGGGGTGGCAAAAAAGATTAAAATAAAAAAGTAAATAATCCCTAACCCATAATGCTATCATCACTGGCGTAGCTAGCCTATATGACACGTCGGCCCCGATGCAAATTTTATTCACGGCTCTGACACACACACACACACACACTTCATATAGGCTACACAGATGCACCAAATGCAATATATCAGTGAAATCCACAGAGCAAGCACATGAACGGGGGTGCTTCAATGCAATAAAAATTGGCTTTTAAAAAGTCAACTGCGTCAACACCTTATATCAAATAATAGTAGAAGGAGGCGCTACTTCTACTCTCCAAGTGTTCTCTAAATTTGAGCTGCACATTCTTCCAGCATGTGAACGTGAACCCTAATCAATGAAAATTTGTGTCCGGTGTTACTCCCCTGCCACGATTGTGTCACCAGCAGCAAGGAAAGCAATACAGAGTCTGATGTCATGTAATACTCAATGCTGCTGCGGTGTTAGCTTCAGTAGTCAATGATGCTGAATTTGACTCGTCATGTGTATGTTATTTAGTTTTCTTTTTCTTTTTTTTTGTTCAATTTTTTCATTCAATTAACCAGGCTAACTATTAAGTGAACTTACTTACGCTACCTCTTTGAATCCTCGCTAGCTGCACCTCATCACTTGGCGACTTGGCGGCCTCCTTCACGTACTCGCGTGCTCGCTCTCGTTCAGAATCACTCGTCTCGGATCGAGAGTGAAGCTGGCTGCATCAAATAATCCCCTTGTTTCCTGAATCTAATCTGAATCTAACGTTTTTGCAATTTAATCTCATTTTAGATCAGCGTTTATAGATATAGCCTAGTGGGCGTTTATTATGAGGGCACACAGAGGAATAAAATGTGTCAAAACAACTTTTTATATATATATAGTATAGGCCTAGGATTCTCACCAACTCAACCAAGAAGCTAGGCCTCTGACTCAACTGAATGATGTCTTTTTGTCATATTTGTCTAAACAGGCTAATATTGTTCATGTCAAAAACGTGAATCAGAAAATAAAACGTGAAACTGAGGTTACGTTAGTAAATGTTTGCTGTTTAGTTACCTACTCCATTCATTTTCGACAGGACTGATCAACAACAATAGCCTAAGTTACCTTCAAATTTAGACAAAACATTATGTTAAAACACTAGCTAGTTAGTACTTGCTATTGATAAGACTAATAGTTGAGTAGGCTATAACATTTATAAAGCCAGCAAGACAGACAGCAGCGCTAACGTTTCAAATTAGGAAAAGAAAAACGCTTCAGAAACTAAAATGACTGTTCGCGCCGAGACGCGAAGAGCTCCCTGTTAGACCAACGTACTGTTTGTAGCTTTATTTATTATTTAGTTATCAAAGTCGACACTAAATACGGGAAATATTCACATCTATCACATGCTATGACAGACCTTTTTCACAATTTCATGTGGAAACGAGCTGGGGGAAGAATAACACAGTGGCTTTTCATTTGAAGCTAACACGTTAATATCTAGGTTTAATTATTTTCTTAAATGTTTCTTACCTCAGGGGGTTTACTGGCTTTCCCTCAGTCGCCGTCAAGTCTTCAGACGATAGTCTTTTGTCCGATGCGGTCAGCTCCGCCCGCGGTGAGGCAAATGGAGATACACGTGGTTGACGTGCGGTTTTATCTAGCGGTTTAGAAATAAATCCTCGCCCACAAAGCTCATTAACCAATTATATGCAATTGTAGCTTATAGAATACTCAAGTGAGTACGTCAGTCGTGGGCGGAGTCTGGTTTCGGAAGTAGCCTAAATTCCCTCTGGAAAATAGAATGGGCTTCGGAGACTAGGCTATCGACTATTTCTTGAAATCTGAGTTATAGAATGAGCCGAAACGTTCCTGGATTAGCCTGTGTGGTACAAGGATATATCTCGCATGTTCCAATTTTTATTTTTTAAAGTAGCCTAATGCATTAATGAATGTAGTTAGACTTGTAGTCCACTTTAATGGACTACATATCCACCGCACGGGTGGTTCTCGACCAATAAGATATCATCTCTTCTTCGTAGGACAATTGCGCTTGTCAGTACCGACGTTGGTTGTCAAATGGTGTATTCAAGTGAAGTCGGAAGTCGGAATATTTCCGATTTACGAGAAGAAAAAAGAATTTGAACTTGACACCCCGATGATGAGATGAGCATCTGTAATCGTGGAAAGATCTGGAGCTAGAGAGACCCGTGGTGTATGTAGTCTTTCACCTTCTGCGTTTGTTTTTATCTTCAGTCGTTTTTGCATACGCTATTTAAAACATTTGAAGTGCAAATGCTGATCAGAGGCCAACTAAACAAGCATCAGCTTTCTGCGGGCGTCCATGTTTTTTGCCGCTGACCATTTGAACACCTTTACCGTAACGAAAGGGACCATCGTCACAGCAAACATCACGCAGGATCCTCCCGAGTTGGCCACTTGAATACACCATTATACAGCCGACTAGCTCGCTACATTGGTTAACATTACATATCATTAAACTTGCCTACTCCCATCTGCCACAGTCAGACAGACCAGATGATGATATCTTATTGGTCGAGAACCACCCGTGCATTGCAGTAGGCTACTGGATATGTAGTCCGTGGAGTGGACTACAAGTCTAACTACATTCATTAATGCATTACTTTAAAAAATAAAAATTGGTGTGAGATATGGAAAATATCCTTGTACCACACAGGCTAATCCAGGAATGTTTCGGCTCATTCTATGAATCAGATTTCAAGAAATAGTCGATAGTCTCCGAAACCAATTCTATCTTCCATCGGGAATTTACTTCCGAAACCAGACTCCGCCCACGACTGACGTACTCACTTGAGTATTCTATAAGCTACAACAATTGCATATAATTGGTTAATGAGCTTTGTGGGCGAGGATTTATTTCTAAACCGCTTGATAAAACCGCACGGCAACCACGTGTATCTCCATTTGCCTCACCGCGGGCGGACACGACCTCCCATGGCCGACTTGGAAGACCCTCAACAGACTGCGGGTGGAGCAGGGGAGGTGCAAAGCACTGCTGAAGACATGGAACTACCACACAGAGGACACGTGTGGCTGTGGAGCAGTACAGACAATGTCCCACCTGCTGGAATGTGACGACGCCCCCCAGTGCAGCCCCCAGGATCTGGCTGAACCGACTCCATCAGCTGTGTCCTGCGCCAGATACTGGCAGAATGACATCTAAGATTGCAAAGGACTCGAAGAAGAAGACCGCGGGCGGAGCTGACCGCATCGGACAGAAGACTTGACGGCGACTGAGGTAAGAAGCATTTAAGAAAATAATTAAACGTAGATATTAACGTGTTAGCTTCAAATGAGAAGCCACTGTGTTATTCTTCCCCCAGCTCGTTTCCACATGAAATTGTGGAAAAAAAAGTCTGTCATAGCATGTGATAGATCAGCCCCGGTTCTAGACTGCTGTGATTGGGGGGGCAGACAGAAATTTAGGGGGGGCACCTTTTTATTTAGGGCACTGTGTGTGCCATACAGTTCCCAGGCTTTTTCCCCTCGTTTGCATATATTTGTGTGTGTGTGTGTGTGTGTGTGTGTGTGTGTGTGTGTGTGTGTGTGTGTGTGTGTGTGTGTGTGTGTGTGTGTGTGTGTGTGTGTGTATCCTTGCAACCACACGCACGTGTGTCTAGATGGGAGCAAGGCCTATGATATTATATACTTAGAACACAAAGGGTAGTAGTAGGAGGGATCTTATCTGAGCAGGGTAAAGTGGGAAGTGGAGTTCCACAGGGTTCGGTTCTGGGTCCACTGCTCTTCCTCATTTACATAAATGACCTAGATGCGGATATTGAAAGTACATTAGTTAAATTTGCGGATGATACAAAACTGGGAGGTTTAGCCAACTGTCTGGAAGCTACTAAGGTAATCCAAGAAGATTTAAACAAATTCCAGAAGTGGGCAGAAACCTGGCAAATGAAATTCAATATAACTATATGTAAAGTTCTACATGTGGGTAATAAAAACATAGGGCAGGATTACTTTATGCGGGGTACAAAACTAGAATGTGCACATGCAGAAAAAGACTTGGGAGTAATAGTCGATCAGAATCAGGGTCTGGTCAATGTGCTGTAGCGGTAAAAAAAAGCTAACAGGATGCTGGATCTAAGGAGATCATACTCACACTATACAATACCCTTGTCAGACCACACTTAAGAGTACTGTCTGCAGTTCTGGGGACCTTACTACAAGAAAGATATAGAGGCGCTGGAAAAGGTCCAAAGAAGGGCAACCAGATTGATCCCAGGTATAAAAGATAAGTTTTATGAGGAAAGGCTTGAAATGCTAGGACTTTTCAAGCTTAGTAAAAGGAGACTTAGGGGGGATTTGATTGAGGCGTTTAAATTTATTAAAGGGATCAACAAA
The DNA here is from genome assembly GCA_029718625.1 of Synaphobranchus kaupii. Taxonomy (NCBI): domain Eukaryota; kingdom Metazoa; phylum Chordata; class Actinopteri; order Anguilliformes; family Synaphobranchidae; genus Synaphobranchus; species Synaphobranchus kaupii. The sequence goes on from JAINUF010000025.1 coordinate 155,206, forward strand.
GTGAACTACAGGAAATTATTCAAGTTGAGCTCGGTTAGCAGAACGAGGGGGCATAAATGGAAACTGGCAAAGAATACATTTCTCACAGACACTAGGAAATATTTATTCACACAGAGAGTGGTCAATACGTGGAATAGCTTGCCTGAACATGTGGGGGAGGCAGAAACACTGGGGGTGTTCAAGGCCCGGCTTGATTCAGTGTTAGACACTATTAGTACAGTTTAGAGGTAAGAATAGACAAGCATTGTTGGGCTGAATGGCCTGTTCTCGTCTTTCATTGTTATGTGAAAGTTATATGAAGTTAGCACAGTTTGCAGCTCTGCAACAAAAAAAGAAGGAAACTTGGCAGACAATACCGTTTTTTGGCAGACATTCCTATTGTTGGAATATTAAATCATTTAACTCACTTTTCTATAATAGCCTAACATAATATTTGAAGTATAACAACAGTCTTACATGTTATGCAAAAGTAGAAGGCTAACAGCAGAGCTAACTATTGTATACCACCCTGGCAAATGACAGCTGCTTTATGCAAATAAAATGGGGTACGCTCCACAAAATTAATTATGTTGTACCAAAGTGAAATAAGGTTATCCCTTTAAATAAAAGCTGAGTGTGCTCTTTAGCTAAATCAAGAAAAAAAAGTCTTTGTCCCAAACATGGAGCTTACAGTTGCCTACATCACCCATTCAGTGATTACGCTGAACTACCACTACACCGAATCTCTGAATACAGAGTCTGACGTCATGCAATACTCAATACATTCGTAAGCTTGTGTCGAAAAACGTCTTTCATTTGTGGATGGAAAGCAAGACAATTGAGGCTGAACGGGGGGGGGGGGTCATTTTTTGTCTTGCTAATGTCGAACACGCTGCTTACCCATAGACTGTATAAAAATATGGACAAAGCCACTGTGACGTCACCCATTGCCTTTCCACGGCCTCGTAAAAACCAAATTGAAGCGCGGAAGTCTTTTTCGCCGGCTGTTTGTACGAACTGCGCCTGCTCCGTGGAGCCGACTTGACCTTTGCTTGGAGCAGGGTCAACCGGATATGGTCTTCATGGGAGGGTCTCTGTCCAGGCACAGTATGATTGACAGTTCGGGGCGGAGATTCTGGAAAGCGGGAGAAATGAGAAGCGGGAGCTCATTTTATGCTCTGGTTTTATATTGCAAGCGAATTCACGGTAAGTTAAGCTAATGTTTATTATATAATTTCATTTTCACGGTTTTACGGTGTTATTTATTTGCATTGACTGTGTGAAATTCGTCACATCATTGTTTTATGCTATAACGTTTATTCAGTTATCTTCAATTTACAGTACAATTTAAAGTACATTAATATTCCACCCAACTCCAGATCGGAGGTAGGCTAATTCCATTAGCTAGCTAGCATACCAGCTTGACAGTGAGATTGGTTACGTTAGGCCTAGGCAGGCTAAGGCGAACATAGGGTAACGTTATGATTGCCATTAACGATATTGACGGTCAATCAATCACATTTACGTACAAGGCTACTTGTATTATAAATGTCCCGAAGAGCTGCTCTAAATAGGTAGCAAGCTGTCAGCAAGCTTTGCGACCCAAAAAATCCATCCAGGCCATAGACTGTATAAAAATAGGTCCTTGCGGGATTTCTAAATTCCTAAAAATGTCTGGTTAGGTTTTGCTCATTCCAATAACCCAGCAGAGTAGCCTATTATGTTAATAATGCCCGCCCGAACCTGTCCTAATTTTTTTTTGTGTGTGGATAAAATATACAATATATGATCACCCTAGCCTAATGCAAATCACAATGAAAGAAGATAAAATAACGTCAGCTGTGGTCATCTACGAAGCATTTTAATAATAATCTATTTGCATGCGTGAAAATTGCACAATGCACTTTGTAAAAGCAAGTTTCCCACCCTAGTGCATGAAGTCTCATTACACAGACTGGTTGTAACCTTGAATTTTTAATTTATTTTGCAGACACAAGGGTAACGATGGAAAGCCGAAGCCTCAACTGTGAGTTTCTGTACCCACCTTTCATTGTGAACCATTTTTCTTTTTTAATCACTGTGCCTTAAACTAGTCATTTACATAATATACTTTGAGTGTATTTCTCTTTCATTGCTAATTTTTCAAGCGTAGCTCTCCTTATGCAATAGGACCAAACAGCATATTGACAATATTAAAGTATCATGTCTAGATTGTGGATGTTTTTAATAGCTTGCATCCAGAATGTATCATTGTATATTGCAATGAGATGCATTTAATTTTATTCCTCTTACACAGCTAAAACTGTCTGGATAGTTGGTGACAGCTACTTTTTATTTTTTTAAATAGTATCGTCCATTCCCTTAAAGACTGAATCTAGGGGAGGAGTTTCTCCAATCCTGGATTTAGCTTTTAATGGAATAGGTTTTTTTTTAATGAAATGGGTCAGCTTTTAAAATTTTATGTTATGATGTTATATTTTGTATTCTGATTTATTTTAATTAATGACATTGTTCTATGCCATTGTTCACCCAACTCCCCCTGCTCTTCCTCATCCCTATCCCGCATCTTCTCTCCCCCACCCCCCATCTTGTCCTCTCCAGCCATGGCACCCCATGGCCTTTCTTGCTTCCTGCTCCCTAAGCCGGTGTAGCTGTCAATACATTTTTTTTTTTTAATTATCCAACTTGTTTTGATGTGTTCATTATTTGCATAACAGAATCATGCAGTAGGTGAAATAGCAAATATTACACAATATATAAACGAATCAAATGTCAATCATTCAAAATTAAGCATAAATAAGGGCATCTGGTAGCCTAACTACCCTCTACATTATACATGTTGTACAGCAATAAATTTTTGTAAGTACTTGCTCTGTAATGAGAATCAGACCCTTTATATAAATGGGGGAAAATGTAATTTGAGGTTTTTGTCTGCTTTTGTCTTTAAAATATTTAATACCCTCTTGCATTCAGTTAAATAATGAGTACATAATGCACCAATACATTACCGCTCAAGATGGCCTTCCCCAGCATGCAGTGTAGGTATAGCCACTGATGTAAATATGTAACAGACGACCTGTAATCTCACTGAAAGACTAAGGAGGAGCAGCTTGTGCTGCGACTTTAAATGTGTTAAAGGAGTGATTAAGATCATTCTTTTTTCACAAAGCAACTTGAAATCAGTACAATTTTTTACGCATCCTTAAAAGATGGTCAGATGTCCCTCGTGGCTGACAGGGTGAGTCTGTGGTCCATACATCCCGCACAGGATGGCGGCGTTTTCCTTTGTAATATGGATGCTGCACATTTGATAAGATGGTCACCCACAGACTAGGACTGCGGTCCCCAACCCTATTCCTTGTGCTGTTTCAACCCCAAATTTGGCACATCTGATTCTACAAATTAGCAGCTCAAGATATCATTTCATCACAGAATTAGTGATCTGTGTTAGTATTGATTATGTTGGTAACTTGAACAGCTGGTAATAAATTTACATCTGTAAAATAGAGAAAGGATAAAGCAAGATCAGTTTTCATTTCAAAATAGGGGACAAAAAACTCAAGGGTAACAAGAAGTTAGGGGTTTGACATAGGAGACAACAAAGTTCAGTAGCCTGTCTCAGTTTAAAGCCCACTCACCACGTCAAGGTGCAGGCTGAGAGTGGGAACACAAGACAAGACACACATTTAGTACAAGACAAACCCTGACGAGACACACATTAAAAATGACAAGGTCCACATAAAAGATCAAATTTGTACATGTTTATGCTGGCTGTAAGTGGTATTGTAATCCATGGGTCTTTGTAAGCGAGGACTTCCACAGTAAACACTTATGCCCCGTTTATGCGGGCTCTAAGTGATACTTGCAACAGTCATCCAGGGGTTACTGTATGTGAAGACTTCCACAGTACACACTTATGCCCCGTTTATGCGGGCTCTAAGTGATACTTGCAACAGTCATCCAGGGGTTACTGTATGTGAAGACTTCCACAGTACACACTTATGCCCCGTTTATGCGGGCTCTAAGTGATACTTGCAACAGTCATCCAGGGGTTACTGTATGTGAAGACTTCCACAGTAAACACTTATGCCCCGTTTATGCGGGCTCTAAGTGATACTTGCAACAGTCATCCAGGGGTTACTGTATGTGAAGACTTCCACAGTAAACACTTATGCCCCGTTTATGCGGGCTCTAAGTGATACTTGCAACAGTCATCCAGGGGTTACTGTATGTGAAGACTTCCACAGTAAACACTTATGCCCCGTTTATGCGGGCTCTAAGTGATACTTGCAACAGTCATCCAGGGGTCTCTGTATTTGAAGACTTCCACAGTAAATACGTTCTTGTGGTGCTTGGCAGTATCCGGCTTTGAGGCTTTAGTTTCAATCCATTTGATTTTCAGCGGTGAGAGGGTGCACACTGAAATACACACACATAAATATGTAAACTGAAATAGACGTACGTAATTTGACATACACACATACATATGTAACGACATACATACACTTGTACACTGAAATACACACATAAATATGTAAACTGAAATAGACATACGTAATTTGACATACACACATACATATGTACACTGACATGCACACACACACACACACACACACACGTACACATACACACACACACACACACACACACACGTGTGTGTATATATAATATATATATACACACACACACACGCACAGTATCGGAAACACCAGAAACTGACAAAACTTTTCCATAAAACAGCTGCTATATGTTTGCTCTCATTTATCTTACCTATATGTTGGTATATATGGCTGGCATAAAAGTGTGTAGAAAAACTTGATAATGAATCATAATTAGCCATTAATTATATTATTATCAGATAATACTAATTTGTCACCTTGGAGTCACGGAAAAAGAAATGCTCCTCAAAGTGGTCGCTGCACAGACGTGATGCCGAGGTGGGACTCCATTTTGCCCTCCGCATGTTGACCAACCACTGCTGCAGCATGTCTTCATCAGCTAAAGGAAATCTATCAAAGAATAAAATGGTTATAATAGGCTGCGATCGGTTGCAATGCAGATTACAGAATTATAAAACTACCATCACAGATAAAAGTAGTCGGGCACCGAGGAATATGGTTTGAAATTAGACATTTGGATGATGTTAATTGCCAGAATTCAAAGCAAATTCTGTCTGAAATCTCATACAATATTCTATAATCCAAGGGTCATGGGAAAATATCAGACTATAATGTTAACGTTAGCCTATGTGGGAAAATATCAGACTATAATGTTAACGTTAGCCTAACGTTACCCTATTTTTATACAGTCCATGGTGGTGCCAAGTGGCGACACGAAAAACATGATAGCTAAATGACAGCTAACGTTATGTCGGGTTTCCATCTCCATGAACACGTTTCCCACATGCTTTAAAAGTTATAAATAATGCTCAACCTAAAATGAATACCTCTAATGAAAAATACACCATGACTAATGCACGGTAACGTTAACAATGTCGAAATTCACTCCACATAAATGCACTTAGCCAGTGGAGAGCATAGGACGAAGTGCAATGTAGCTACATGTCCACGACGAGACCGTTAACGTTAAATTACAAAGCTAAAAATAGACACAAAGGCTCACCAGGTCGATGTTTAATGGAATCTAAGTTAACGTTACAGAACTGAAATTTGACTAACGTTACTTTTGACAGGTTTTACATCGTTAGCTAACGTTAAGTAGCCAAACCAAACGGTTTTGGGAGATAAAAGTAGCTAACTCCACTAGCATACCGGTCTACGTAATATACAAAAGCGTTAGCTAGCTTGTCATGCTAGGTCGCGGTAGGTAGCGTAGGCTACTTCTGCAGGTTGTTATCTAATAAGACTACTTACTTGGTAAAAAATAAAGTAATAACAAATGTATTACCGAAAAAACTGGAGAGAATGCTTTTGAGACGGTCGATTAGTACAGTTGTATGCAGAACATGCCATAATGAATTCAACACGAGTGACGATCTGATTGCGATGTGTCTATTAGCCAACTTCACACATTAAAAGGAGGAGAATGGGTGAGAATGTCAAGGCCATTGCTAGCCACTTGAGGTACCGCCTATGGGTACCGCCCACGTCCCGCCCGTTCCGTCTATGGTTCCCGCCCCTCAGAGTGAGTGGAATGACCGGCAGTAACCCCAGACTCAATCTGTCCCCTGATTGGTCCTAAACAAATGTTAATACCCTATCCAAACGACACAATATTTTAAAAAATCAGCACATGCACAGGCATTAGATGAAGGAAAGGCACCTATTGCAATAAAAAAATTTTGTGTAAAAAATTTATTGACTGAGTATTTTGACCACATTGCTGCCATTGACTTACATGGGGAAAGACCTATACTGGAGCCAACCGCAGTGGCGCTAGTGAGCAACGGCACAATGGCCGCTCCCAGGCCAACCAGGAAGTGAGCTTCAAAACGAAAGGCCAGTCTTGGCCCCTTGTGCTTACCCCACTTGCTGTTGCTAGTCTTGCTGCTATTAGCAGTGCTGCTAATGTCCATGCTAGTAGTAGAGTCAGAATCCACAGTTGCTGCTACAGTGTTAGCTTCAGTAGTTAATGATGCTGAATTAGACTCGTCATGTGTATGTTATCTACTTTTCTTTAAAAATCCTTGTATTCTTAACTTTTTTTCTTTGTTCGTTTAATTTTTTCATTCAATTAACCAGGCTAACTATTAAGTTAACTTACTTACGCTACCTCTTTGAATCCTAGCTAGCTGCACCTCATCACTTGGCGGCCTCCTTCACGTACTCGCGTGCTCGCTCTCGTTCAGAATCACTCGTCTCGGATCGAGAGTGAAGCTGGCTGCATCAAATAATCCCCTTGTCTAAACAGGCTAATCTTGTTCATGTCAAAAACGTGAATCAGAAAATAAAACGTGAAACTGACGTTACGTTGTCATAAAATTTCTTCTTACCGTGAAAATCGACGACCTGTTTACAATTTCGGACAGATGTTAAGGTAAATCTATCACCACGGCGGCACTTTCGCCACAAGTCAGCAATTATACCAGGAAATTTCCTCTTTGAAAACAAAAAACGAATGAAAATAAAAAGGCTAGTCTGTTACTGCATCATAGCTATGATAACGCGGAGCTGTCAAAACTATAACAGCGTGGAAACCCTTTAAAAAAACTAAATAAAAACCGTAGCTAGGCTACACGTAGCCTATGGCTATGACAACTTTAGGACTAAACAGGCCACATTTTAGTTAATACAACTCAAGTAAGCTAACTTAGATATCGAGTGAGCACGAGTGGCATACAGAACTAGTTCACTTTTTTTTTGCAGCATTTTTTGTAAGTATAAACCGAACTATTTTTTTAATATAATTTATTATTCTTCTTCTTCTTCTTTGTGTTTTTTGGCGGATTGCAATACCAACTTTAGGTGCATACCGCCACCTACCGTACCGGAGTATGTAGAACAGGATTCCAGGAAATTTTTTTTATAAATAAATAAAATTAAATAAATAAAATATAATGATTTCTTTATTCTATGATATTAAATTAAGTTAATAAATAAAATTATAAGTATAAAGTAAAATTCTATATTCTATTAAACAATCCTGAACCTATTAAGAACTCTATTATCCCTCTCTGTACTTCCCACACCTTATCTCCATTTGTTCCTAATATCCCTTCCAAATCCCAACCTCGTCCAACCTCTCTTACCCTTTGTTGCAAACGCTCCCTTTCTTCTTTATATTTTATGCAATGCATTATTACATGTTCAGTGTTTTCAATTATATTACAATGTGCACAATTATGTGAATTTACTTTACCCAATAAAAATAAAGTTTTATTTAAACCAGTGTGGTCAAATCTTAGTCTCGATATGACTACCTCCTCTCTTCTGCTTCGCCCTTTAACACTCTGTGCTCTAACGGACTTTTGTACCCTATAATATGTTCTACCCTTACTGTCCTCGTCCCATTTTTTCTGCCAGCATTCCAATACTTTCTTTTTAATTAATGCTTTACCTTCCCCTTTTCCAAATTCTATATTAATTATGTGCGTCATATTTAGCGATCTTTTTGCCATCCTGTCTGCAATTCCATTACCCTCTAATCCCACATGTGCAGGTACCCAACACAATATTATTTCTATTCCCATTCTCTGCGTTCTAAATAGACATTGAAACATTTCATATACTAAGTCTTCCCTAATTGAGTTCATTGTCTGTAGGCTAAAAAGAACTGCTGCAGAGTCAATACACAGCACCACCCTGTCTGGTCTCACTTCTTCCACCCATTGGAGACTAACAATCACTGCCATCATCTCGGCTGTATATACTGATAATTTATCAGAAATTCTCTTTCCTATATGTATTTTAAATTGTGAGATATATACTCCTATTCCTACATGGTCATTTTGATCTTTTGATCCGTCAGTAAAGATATGTAGGTAGTTAGAATATGTGTTTATTATATGCTGGTTTGCACAGTATCCTATTTCATGTTCCGCCCAATTTTTCTTTAGTTCCAGGATACTAAAATCAACTTTAGCTTTAGGGAAGAGCCATGGGGGAACATTACTTATTGGAGTAGGGGAATTGAAATGTATTCCATCTAGGTCATATTCTTCTGATTTATCTTTTATCTTCCATCCAAAACCTATTCCGTTATGTCTATACTCCCAGCATTCGTTTAGGACACTTTTAGTGTCCACATCCCCTAAGCCGAATCCAATATGTTAGAGCCAGTTTGTCTCTCCTGAGCTCTAGTGGGATTTCCCCTGATTCTACTAACACGGCATTACATGGCGTTGATCTCATTGCACCGATGCTAAGCCTCAAGGCTTTGCTTTGCATTCTATCAATTTGGTTTAAGTACGATTTAGCTGCTGCCCCATAAACAAAACACCCATAGTCAATTGCTGATCTCATCAAAGCCCTATATATATATATTAATGCCTGCTTATCTGCTCCCCATGTACACTACTCACAAAAAGTTAGGGATATTTGGCTTTCGGGTGAAATTTATGGAAAATGTAAGTTCACGCTACAGTGATATTATACGTATCATGAAAGTAGGGCATTTAAGTAGAAGCATGCAATGGTGATTTCCTCATCTCAAACAATTTATTGAAACAAAAGCCAACAACAGTGGTGGGTATACCACAACAAAAAGGTCAATGTCTCAATAACTTGTCATGTGCCCTTGAGCATCAATTACAGCTTGACAACGACGTCTCATGCTGTTCACAAGTCGACTTATTGTCTGCTGAGGCATGGCATCCCACTCTTCTTGAAGGGCGGCCCTCAGGTCACTGAGGTTCTGGGGTACAGAGTTACGAGCCTCTACACGGTGAGTCAGCTGATCCCATAGGTTTTCTATGGGATTCAGGTCTGGAGAAAGTGCAGGCCACTCCATTTGAGGTACCCCAGTCTCCAGCAGCCTTTCCCTAATGATGCGACCTCGATGAGCTGGAGCATTGTCGCCCATGAAGATGAAATTAGGCCTGTGTTGTTCATGCAGGGGCACAATGACTGGATTAATGATGTTATTCAGGTAGTATGGGCTTGTCACTGTACCATCCACAAAGTGTAGGGCAGTTCTGTATTGACTAGACACACCTGCCCACACTGTAACACCGCCACCACCAAAGGGTCGTCTGGTGACAACAGTGGCTGATGCATAGCGCTCTCCTTGACGTCTCCAACATCGTTGGCGGCCATCATTTCTGCTCAACGTGAATCGACTTTCATCAGAGAACAGCACTGAGGCCCACTGGTCCCTCGTCCAGCGTAAATGCTCCCTGGCCCATGCAAGACGATGACGCCTGTGCCTGGTGGTGTGGTCAGGTACCCTTGCAGGTCGTCTAGCACGCATACCACGCTGATGTAAAGGGTTTCGAATGGTCTGACGTGACACTTGGGTGCCTCTCACCTCCCTTAAATGTGCCTGGAGTTGAGTGGCATTCATCATCCGGTTCCGCAGGGCTTCTAATTGAACAAGGAAATTTATTGGTCGATTCATGGATCAAACACCTGTTGTGAATTTTGCCGTTCAGCTCCTTGTTAGAGAACAGCAAGTTGTGCAAAAAGTACTGAAACATTGAATAGTTGGACATGTGCATTCAAAAGTTTAGAGAAGGTCAAATTAATTTCACCTGTAAAGGTTATAGTGCATTTTAGGTTCATCCTGAAATTTCACCCGAAAGCCGAATATCCCTAACTTTTTGTGAGTAGTGTATATCCAGATATAGCCCTCATTAAATGTATTACTTTTTTACATTTAGTTTCTAGCTTTTCCACATGTGTCTTCCATGTACATCTCTCATCTATCCAAATTCCCAAATATTTAAATTCCTTTACTTTTTCCATTGGTTGTCCATATAAAAGAAGACACTGTTCATCTATCTTTTTCTTTCTAGTTATGTACATGTAGCAAGACTTACTTGTTGAGATTTTAAAACCCCAATTGTATGACCATTGCTCTACCTTTAAAATAGCTTTCTTAATCTCTCTCAGCACACTTGTGTTGTCTCTCCCCCTAATCCATATAGCTCCGTCATCTGCATATAATGATGAGCATATCCTTCTGTCAAGATTCATGAATATATCATTAATCAATGTTAAATAACACCGGACTAATGACGCTTCCTTGTGGAATTCCGTTAACGATATCATACTCATCGGATAACTCTGGTCCTACCTTAACTCTAAACTTTCGTTCTGATAGAAAATCTAGTACCCAGTTGTAAAATCTTCTATTCATTTGAATTAACAGCCCTTCCCTCCACATAGAATCGTACGCTTTTTCGATGTCAAAGAAAACAATCACCATCAATTCTTTCATTTTAAATGCTTTCTCTATTTCATTGCTAACTTTAACAAGTGCGTCCATGGAAGACCTACCTTTCCTGAATCCATTCTGGTATGATGCAATTAAACCTCTCCTTTCTAAAAAATAGTTAAGTCTTCGGACCAAAATCTTTTCCATCCATTTGCACAGATGCGAAGTTAAAGCAATGGGTCTATAATTTCCAGCATTATTTGGGTTTTTACCGGGTTTGCTAAAAGGTAAAATGAGTGCACTCTTCCATCTTTTTGGTAACAATCCTTCTCTCCATATTTTATTGAACAATTCCAGAATTATTCTCAGTACTTGATCAGGTAATTTACGAAACATAGCGTAACTTAGTTGATCCTGCCCCGTTGCTGTGTATCCAGTGTTATTTATCGCTATTTCTAACTCACTCATAGTCAGCTCAGCATCAAGATTTGTGTCTATATTATTATTTTTTCCCCTAAGTATATTACGATTTTCCCTTATCACTGTCTCTTTTCTCTTTTTATGCAGATCGTCTAAGTGATTCCCACTGTGTACATTAGCAAAGCTCTTACCCAATATATTAGCCTTTTCTTTATCTGTTACAGCTATTGTTTCTCCATCCTCTAAGATTGGGATTTTAGTATATTTCCTTTTGCCACTCATTTTCTTTAACATTTGCCATACATCACCTAGTTTCACTTCTCTGCCTATAGTAGCACAGTATTCCCTCCATGCATTCTTTTTACTGGATTTGATAATTCTACGAGTCAGAGCTTTTTTCTTTTGATAATCCATTAAGTTTTCTTGATTCAAGTTAGTCCTTAACACTCGTAATGCTTTATTTCGTTCTCTGATAGCTTTAGTGCATTCTTCATTCCACCATGGTACCGCTTTCCTTTTCCCTGTTATTCTACTCATGGGTATACTCTTTGATGCAGCATTCAAAATTAAGTTAGTCACTATAGAATAGCATTCTTCTATACTACCATTCATTGAAATTGACTTAATTCCCTCTATGCAGTATTCTTGATATTTTTCCCAGTCAGCTTTTTCAAAGCACCATTTTTCTAATACGTACCTTTCTTGGGCATGCATATTAACTTCTATAGAGCAGAAGATTGGATAATGATCACTTCCTATACTAGAACTATCATCCACGTTCCATTTGCATGAGCATGCTATATTTCTAGATACTAACGTTAGATCTAGACATGATAGGATATTTCTGTATATATCTAATCTTGTTCCTTTTCCATCATTAAGACATACTAATGATCTTTCTTCTAACAGTTCTTCAACTACATTGCCATTATTGTCTGTATGTATACTGCCCCATAAGCTATTATGTGCATTGAAATCACCGCACCAGATTTCTCCTCTACCATGTTCAATTGTATTAAACATTTCAGCACTCAGCTTCTTGCACGGGTTGTAAAAGTTGATTATTTTGAGACTGACACCTGCATTACACACTTCAATAATTACGCATTCTATGTCTGCTGGTCATGGTATTCTTCGGAAGACGACACTATCTTTGACAAATGTAGCACAACCGCCGCCTTGGTTGTCTACCCTGTCATACCGGGCTGAGGTATATCCTGGGATAATAAAATCTAGATGGGGCCGTAACCAGGTTTCTTGTACACATATAATATCCGGTCGTGGTTTTGCATCAATTATATATTTTTTTAATTCTTGGCCATTTGCAATGAGACTTCTCGTGTTCCATTGTAATAAATGGATCACCATAATAATTTTAATCAATAGCCTGCCCCCCTCCATCAGAGTTTACTTTCAGTATTTTATGTATATCTTCTGCTTTCAGGTCTTTAATACCCAAAAATTCTTCTGCTGCATTTACCACTGTCTTAATTCTGTCACTTTTCTTCTCTTGCTTGGTAGCCACATTAATTATTTTACAAATGAAGGCTATGAAACTTGTCTGATCCACTACCAACGAGTCTTCTTTAACCTTACATTTATGGGCACATTGAGTCTGCTGTACAATCAGAGATCACTTCTGTCTTCTTGCTGTATTCTAGGTCTGCTTGTTCTCTGGGGTAAAGGCCTAGGCCTACCACTACCTTCTTCACCTCTCCCCACCTCTTCATATGTTACAGTTCTTTGCATTTCATCATTTACTTTCTTTAAAGCATCTGCATAGGATATATTATTAATCACTTTATATTTCTGTACCTCTTTTGCTTTAATCTGAACGGCACAGCCCCCAAACGCAGCACTATGATCTCCTCCACAGTTGCAACATCGCAGTTTAGCGCCTTTCTCACATTTGCCGTAATCGTGTTCTCCCCCACATTTTGCACATCTTTGTTTGCCGCGGCACTGCTGGGCTATGTGTCTATATAATTAATTCATTGATTTATTTATTTAAGTATGAGCCGAAGTGTGCCTTCCTGGCGTGTCTCCCACTGAACTCAATTACATGGAATGGACGCAACCGCTTGCTTCTATCGCCAACCAATATGGCGTCCAGGTTTACAGTCATATTTTCAACCCAGTTATACCCGTAATACATATAAGAATACGAATCAATGCATGATTTTACTTGACGCGACTCGATAACGAAGTTATAGCCTCCGTTGTTTCCGTTGTTTTACTCTCCGCGAGTCAACACGAGACTCTGTTTGGTCAAAATATGACTCAACATATGACTCTGATTCGCTGATTAGTGGGGACGCGAACAATTGATGAATAGCCTACAAGTAGCAAGTTGTAAAGTAGTTTGCACTTCCATGGTTACTGAACTGTGTAAGACTTGTGAACACAACCGATTCCCTTGACAGTAAACGTAATCAAGCTGCTATGATATTGTGCTGTCACTTAATTTTGCCTGCCACTGTCCAGTAGCCTAGCTATATGTATTTAGATATATATATATAAAATATAGCTAGTTATATTTATTATATATATATATATATATATATATATATATATATATATATATATATATATATATATATATCCAAACAACAGGAATATTCTCCTTAAAATAACTAAAAATAAACTAAATTGACGCAAGAGAAATGATCAGTTCAAAGATTTACAGTTCTTGAGCTGTCACTGACCTGTGGAATATATGTTGTATATCTTTTAAGTTTTTGTTCACATTTGTGCTGTATCAGCAAAGATATGAGACTCCTCATTTCTTGGCAATATTCTTCAAATAAAGCATACTCCTAAGTTGAAAGATTCTCTCTCACCCTTTTACTTTGTGGATCCTCAGAAATTAATACAATTACGTACAATGACTATATATAAAAAGGTCTAATCTGATATTCTTTTTCTTAATATTTTATTATTAACCTTTGGGTCATTTCAGCATTGGGACATCTTTTGTCTGTTGGACATTTTGATTAATAAAACTGAAATGGTACACAAATACATGAAAATAATAATTCATTCAACTTCTGTATGTTGTTCTTTCATATAGCACTCAATATTTGTCATCCTATTGTCTTTTTTAGATATTAAAAACATTTTGTAAAGTCACAAGTCAAGCATGTCCCTGAGCTTAATCAAGACTTTGATTTACAACTTTCAATATAAAAAAGATTTTACTTAAAAAAATTTTAATAATTTAAATGTCCCCAAATTCCAGTCAACCCTGTTATAATGATGGGAAAAACTGCAGGAAATTATGGCATCACGCCTTGAGTGTTACAACCTTGAGGAATTTACATTATTTATTCAAATAGATAAGACAGCGTGCAAGAAGAGGTTTGGCATAAGGGGACAAGCACAACTCATCACCCCTGTTACGCTTAATTCATGCAGAAAAGAACATGGGTTTTTGTAAAATTATATCTGTTAAAATGTAATAAAAATCTGATATGAATGCAATTATCTTTCCATTTGTTTCACCACATGGCTAGCTATAAGTTTTAGGGCACTCAACCCTGTTATTGTCAACCCAGTTAATTCTGTTATAACAGGGCTGACAAACAAGGTTGACGGCATAGGACAGACCACAGTAGTCCCTCCTGAGATGCAAAAACTTAATTTGTCAGACATATTAATTTATTTGACCTTATTTACACACAGATTAGGAAAAAGGACCCTATCAAAACTATTTAATCATTAATACACTTGAATATCTAATATGAATTAATTTAAATGATTGTGTGACTATGTTAATGCGTGTTACAGGCAAAAAGAAACAGGAAGTAAAATATCAAAAAAGGAAAGTGAAAGGCTCCATTTAGGCCTATTTCATTTACAAATCAATGAGCTAGAAATGATTATGATTTTTAAAAAGAAAGAAAATATATAGGCAAAGAGTTTCAGTTGCTCAAGAAATCAGTTTCTCCTAGCAGCATACCTTAAGCTCACACTGCCCTAAACTAACAACAAAAATACATATAGCCTACTTACTTTGCAACACCACATTAATTCAGTATAACAATATTTTGTATTTATAAAGAACGTTCCGGAACAAATAACTTGTTATTTATGAAATATTAAATAAAAGATAATAAGAGTTTAACACCTATTAATGAAAAACAATATTTTAATGGACAGATAATAGTTTTGAATAAAAAATATATGTTGTTTCAAAAATAGAACAGAGTCTGGAAAAATTTAATTGTTGTACATATGAATGTAAAACAAATAAGCTATATTTTTCTTTTTCAAAATACAAAATGAGTTATTTATCAAATAGGGACTCATTATAGAAAAGGCTATTTTCTATCTCATTAATGCATTACTAGACATTTGCATTTGCAAAAGCAACGAGTAAAAAAAGGCAACCAGTATTATAGATTTGACTTCTTACTCTTCTACTATTCTCAAAAGGAAATATGTGGAGGGAGATAGGGGATTCATTTGCCGCCAGTTAAAAAAAAAAATCCAACTAACGTTCATGTTAGCGAACAGAGTTGGATCGATTTTGAGGTTTACAACCGTTATTATATCTGCTACCTCGTTCTAAACCAACTGACAAGTATACGAAAAACATATTGTAAATCATATTTCAAACAATACACTGCCCTCAAAATATGTATGTATAAACTTTATTGCAGCGGCCTCAGACAAAAAACATTGATTGAACTGATTAACTGAAAAAATATCTCACTGAATCACTGAACTCCATGGGCACACTGCTCACACCAACTACTTTACGCTGTATCGTAATTACATTTCGTTCAACTTTTTCATGTTGGTAGATGGTCTTTGTAGGCTCTTCATCATCACGTGTTCAGTACGACCAACCAGAGAGTCGAGTGTTGACTCGCGGAGAGTAAAACAACGGAGGCTATAACTTCGTTATCGAGTCGCGTCAAGTAAAATCACGCATTGATCCGTATTCTTATATGTATTACGGGTATGACTGGGTTGAAAATATGACTATAACCCGCTTAGTTTGATATAAAAAGGCAGGCGTTTCTCCATTATAGCCTATGGGGAAACTGAGTGGTACGGTGCACTGGACGCCATATTGGTTGCTGCAACTCCTGGCTCCTCCTGCCTCTCCAGTTCTATATACGCTCTATGGTGTCTCCCCGTGGCACAGCCTGTAGCGCGGGTTAGCTAGTATTCCCGTGCTCTGCGACATTAGTCTTGGTTCGAATCCGACCTTTTTTCACATTACTCGCTCTCTTTCCTCTTGTCTCTACACTGTGCTGTAAAGACAAAAGGCTATTACACGTATTTTAAAAAGTATACTCCATTTTAATACTTATAAACCTTTGTAGCCACAATGTCCTCTATGTCAGGTACCTTAATGGAGAGAAAATGCTGTTAGCTATAAGTTAGAGTGAAGGAAATTGAGAAGGAAATGTAGAGACCTACTCACTCCAAAAGTCTCTGGGACCTCAGATGGATATCTGGCTTCTCTGCCGAACATGAGGTAGAATGGGGAGTGCTTGGTGGTGATCTGTACTTTGGTGCGCAAGCCAAACATGGCTGCACTGAGGTCCCAGTTCCAAGGCTTCTCATCCACCAAGAGTTTTGAAACATATTGGCATTGTTATGAAATACTATTTCAATTGTAAAGCATAGCTTATGATTGCGATGTGTGACCCAAATCACACTGCTTAATACAATAATAAAATAGGATACTTAACACAATGACTATAGTACCATTTAGTGGTGTAAATGGCTGAAGGTCAGTTTAGTGTCATGTCCACATTACCTTGTCACTGTCCCATTCATCCTTTCAACCAATCCATTGGTCTGCAGATGGTACGGTGCGCAGAAGCTCCTCTCGATGTCCAGCTTCTGGCAGCGAGCCATATTCAGCTGAATTTAATGGACAACAGTCAGTTAGTACAAAAGAAACTGAGTGAAGGGAGCCTCAGCCATGTTTTTGGGTAATGAGACGGACTGCACAGGGATGTCATGATTGACTACAAGACCAAGTGGGCTGAGGCATATCCGCTGAAGTCTAAGAAAGCCGAGGATGTAGCACAGTGCATTGTAGAATTCTTTGCACAGTTCATTGTAGAATTCAAGTTTGGGCACCAAAACAAATTCTCACCAACCGAGGAGGGGAGTTCAGGAATAAGGTGCTGTCCTATTGTCCTATTACAATGCATTTCCAATCATTTCTCAATATCTTTCCCTGTGCAGTCTGTATCATTACCCAAAAACAAGGCTCCCTTCACTCAGTTTTCTTATGTAGTAACTGACTGTTTTCCATTAAATTCAGCTGAATATGGCTCTCTGCCAGAAGCTGGACATCGAGAGGAGCTTCTGCGCACCGTACCATCCGCAGACTAATGGATTGGTTGGTATTAAACTAATGGAGTGTGCAGTTGTTAAGTTTGCGTGTTTGGGGGGGGGGGGTGCTGGCATTGGGCCAGCATCTTGTGATTTCTGTAACCGCCCCTCCTTCCTATGACAAGTTTGAAATGGTATAAAGATGTGAGTGAACAAAAGATTGACAGAACTTTGTTTTTCTTGTGCATTGCTTTTCTGGACCAGAATATTATTGCAATAAAAAACTATTATTCACCAGCCCCGGACTTTGACTCTTTTCCCGAGGTCCGATCTGTCACCTACTCTTTCTGGGTTCTGCTGATTACCTAATCAGTGTCTGATATGCTGTTTATTTTTCAGTGAGCATTCTCCCGGGGGAATTAATGACAAACGACCATTTATACCATTAGGGAAAACAGGTGCTCTAACCCAGGGGTTCCCAAACTCGGTCCTCGGGGACCCACTGTGTATGCTGGGGACCCCCTGTGTATGCTGGGGACCCACTGTGTATGCTGGGGACCCACTGTGTATGCTGGGGACCCACTGTGTATGCTGGGGACCCCCTGTGTATGCTGGGGACCCACTGTGTATGCTGGGGACCCACTGTGTATGCTGGAGACCCACTGTGTATGCTGGGGACCCCCTGTGTATGCTGGGGACCCCCTGTGTATGCTGGGGACCCACTGTGTATGCTGGGGACCCACTGTGTATGCTGGGGACCCCCTGCGTATGCTGGGGACCCCCTGCGTATGCTGGGGACCCCTGTGTATGCTGGGGACCCCCTGTGTATGCTGGGGGACCCACTGTGTATGCTGGTTTTCATTCCAACCACAATTGCAATCCCAAAATCCTAACAAGCTGTTCATTTTTCTTAATTAGGTGCTTTTCATGTTTAAAGGGATTATTTACCCTCTTAAGCCACATCATGTCAGAAATAGCTATGCATGCCATGAAGAATAAAAATTCCCATGTTCCTACTGTGCTTATTGGGCTGTTTTGCAAATAGGTAACATTTTTTTTAAACTGATCAAATTAAAGACTGGGGTGAATCAATTGGTTCCTAATTAGGTAGTTGAAAACATTAGTTTTTAAGTTCCCTCCAAGTTTTTCTTAAATGTATTAACACTGCAAGTTTGGCTCGTTATCATTTTCTTTGTCTTTTTTTCATTATTTATCAAATGGTTAGTTTTAGTGGCCATATATCCACAATTTAACCAATTAGGAGCCTATTGATTCACCTCAGTCTTTTTATTAAATAAAATTAGTTAAAATGTTTGGTTTTTTTGCCCCTTTTTGTAATTATTTGCAATATAGCACAATGAGAATATTGTGCTTTTATTATTCATGACATGCATAGCTATTGCTAACATAATGTGGCTTAAGAGGGTAAATAATCCCTCCCAAAAATATGACAAACACCTAATTAAGAACAATTGACATCTTGTTAAAATTCCGGGATTGCAATTGTGGTTGGAACGAAAACCAGCATACACAGTGGTCCCCGAGGACCGAGTTTGGGAACCACTGCTCTAACCCCTTGTCAGTTGGTCGAACTACCTTCCTGAAGAATGACTTATTGCCAAGGGAATAGCACACAATATAGGGTTAGTCATATGTAATTAATACAAACGTTTGACTTTTAACTGATACATATTATCATATATTAGTACTACAATTATTAGTCAATCACCACCAATTAGTCATCAATTCCATAGGCTTAATTGAAATAGCCATTGTTAGTACATTCTTATTCTTTAATATATATGTTTCACCCTTGGCCTAAATCCTAATGCACAAGGTCAGTTTCGAAACCAGAGATCGAGCAGAAAGGGGAAGCAAGGGGGCCCTGTCATCCCCTCCTAGCTGTCTCACTCAGTTCCTTAAAAACACACATACACACACACACACACACACACACGTCCCCCTCCTAGCTGTCTCACTCAGCATACACAGTGGGTCCCCAGCATACACAGTGGGTCCCCAGCATACACAGGGGGTCCCCAGCATACACAGTGGGTCCCCAGCATACACAGTGGGTCCCCAGCATACACAGGGGGCCCCCAGCATACACAGTGGGTCCCCAGCATACACAGGGGGTCCCCAGCATACACAGGGGGTCCCCAGCATACACAGTGGGTCCCCAGCATACACAGGGGGTCCCCAGCATACACAGTGGGTCCCCAGCATACACAGGGGGTCCCCAGCATACACAGGGGGTCCCCAGCATACACAGTGGGTCCCCAGCATACACAGGGGGGTCCCCAGCATACACAGTGGGTGCCCAGCATACACAGGGGTCCCCAGCATGCACAGGGGGTCCCCAGCATACACAGTGGGTCCCCGAGGACAGAGTTTGGGAACCCCTGGGTTAGAGCACTTGTTTTCCCTAATGGTATAAATGGTCGTTTGTCATTAATTCCCCCGGGAGAATGCTCACTGAAAAATAAACAGCATATCAGACACTGATTAGGTAATCAGCAGAACCCAGAAAGAGTAGGTGACAGATCGGACCTCGGGAAAAGAGTCAAAGTCCGGGGCTGGTGAATAATAGTTTTTTATTGCAATAATATTCTGGTCCAGAAAAGCAATGCACAAGAAAAACAAAGTTCTGTCAATCTTTTGTTCACTCACATCTTTATACCATTTCAAACTTGTCATAGGAAGGAGGGGCGGTTACAGAAATCACAACATGCTGGCCCAATGCCAGCACCCCCCCCCCCCCCCCCTGCGTATGCTGGGGACCCCTGTGTATGCTGGGGACCCCCTGTGTATGCTGGGGACCCACTGTGTATGCTGGTTTTCATTCCAACCACAATTGCAATCCCAAAATCCTAACAAGCTGTTCATTTTTCTTAATTAGGTGCTTTTCATGTTTAAAGGGATTATTTACCCTCTTAAGCCACATCATGTCAGAAATAGCTATGTATGCCATGAAGAATAAAAATTCCCATGTTCCTACTGTGCTTATTGGGCTGTTTTGCAAATAGGTAACATTTTTTTTTAAACTGATCAAATTAAAGACTGGGGTGAATCAATTGGTTCCTAATTAGGTAGTTGAAAACATTAGTTTTTAAGTTCCCTCCAAGTTTTTCTTAAATGTATTAACACTGCAAGTTTGGCTCGTTATCATTTTCTTTGTCTTTTTTTCATTATTTATCAAATGGTTAGTTTTAGTGGCCATATATCCACAATTTAACCAATTAGGAGCCTATTGATTCACCTCAGTCTTTTTATTAAATAAAATTAGTTAAAATGTTTGGTTTTTTTGCCCCTTTTTGTAATTATTTGCAATATAGCACAATGAGAATATTGTGCTTTTATTATTCATGACATGCATAGCTATTGCTAACATAATGTGGCTTAAGAGGGTAAATAATCCCTCCCAAAAATATGACAAACACCTAATTAAGAACAATTGACATCTTGTTAAAATTCCGGGATTGCAATTGTGGTTGGAACGAAAACCAGCATACACAGTGGTCCCCGAGGACCGAGTTTGGGAACCACTGCTTTAACCCCTTGTCAGTTGGTCGAACTACCTTCCTGAAGAATGACTTATTGCCAAGGGAATAGCACACAATATAGGGTTAGTCATATGTAATTAATACAAACGTTTGACTTTTAACTGATACATATTATCATATATTAGTACTACAATTATTAGTCAATCACCACCAATTAGTCATTAATTCCATAGGCTTAATTGAAATAGCCATTGTTAGTACATTCTTATTCTTTAATATATATGTTTCACCCTTGGCCTAAATCCTAATGCACAAGGTCAGTTTCGAAACCAGAGATCGAGCAGAAAGGGGAAGCAAGGGGGCCCTGTCATCCCCTCCTAGCTGTCTCACTCAGTTCCTTAAAAACACACATACACACACACACACACACACACACACACACGTCCCCTCCTAGCTGTCTCACTCAGTTCCTTACAAACACACACATACACACACACACACACACACACACACACACACACACACACACGTCCCCTCCTAGCTGTCTCACTCAGTTCCTTACAAACACACACATACACACACACACACACACACACACACACACACACACACGTCCCCTCCTAGCTGTCTCACTCAGTTCCTTAAAAACACACACACACATACACACACACACGTCCCCTCCTAGCTGTCTCACTCAGTTCCTTAAAAACACACACACACATACACACACACACACACACACACACGTCCCCTCCTAGCTGTCTCACTCAGTTCCTTACAAACACACACATCCCCTCCTAGCTGTCTCACTCAGTTCCTTACAAACACACACATACACACACACACATCCCCTCCTAGCTGTCTCACTCAGTTCCTTAAAAACAAAGGTTACGAAAAGGGAAAGATGAATTGAAGAATTGCTTCGTATTTCTCAATTACACTTCTGTTCGTTGCCGGTGTCATGAAAAATATGTTCCCCCTCAGAAATAAGTTCCCCCCTTCAAACAGCATTGTAATTTGTTGTGTACAACGTCACCATTTGTTGTGTACTTAAGGAACATTTTTTATCGGCAGACATGCTTATTCTGCATGCGATCATGCGTTTCAAGTGGCACACGTTTATTATCGTTAGTTGTATAATTATTAGATTCCAGTAATTACATATAGTCAGAAGTAGGTAGCTAGCTGTTTTAAATTAGAGCACAGATAACGAATTAGCACACCCAGTTTGCACGTAAATGTACCTAGGTTAGCTAAATTGATAATACATCAGTAGTAACTAACCTTACGATCATTAGCTAATGAGCTAGTCTGCTGAGCTTGTTAAACCGAATACATCACTCGGTACTTAAGTTAACGTTAACTGAAAATATAAGTGAAACTGTGCTCTTTAGCTGATGTGCAAGCAAGCTAACGTTAGTTGGTTAATAGCCATTTTAAAATATGAATGGTTTGTAGTCACCGTCGGTAATAAGTGGGACAACGCTCGCAAGTTTCAAGTTTGAAGAGGGATAGCTACGCAGTATAAGGTAAGTAGCCTATGTAGCTCAGATTTATCCACAGTTAATTCTCTTTGTTATTTATGTTATACAGTGGGGACCAAAAGTCTGAGGACACTACCAATTCCTGACTGTTTTCATTAACGTAATTATAAAGGAATAATGCAATTATGGTACTCTAATTACACTTATTATTTAATAACGCATTATTGAGAACAGTTATAAATTTGAACACATTTCCAAAACGCTCGTGTGAAATGGGAGGCTAACATGTGAATATCTGGTTCGTTCGCCATAAGGTAAGCGTTTCTCTATTCATTGTCACAAGTTAACCTTTATTCTATTGTAATATTAACACATGTTCCTAAAGGTCAATATGCTAATGCTATTTACAACAAAAAATTCTTTATTTCATTTTCTCTCTCCTGCCCACTCTCCCTCAACTCCGCTAACAACCCACCCACTGTTATGTTCAGGAGAAATCTCCGCACCCTCTCGCACTCCTCTCTCTCTACTTCTGCTCTCTCTGCACTTCCTCCTCCTGCTACCTTTGCTAAAATGCCCATTGATGTTGCCACCTCTGTGTTTAACTCATGCCTCTCTCAGTCTCTCAACTCACTATGTCCTCTTGTCTCCAAACAAGCTCGACCATCACCCCCCTCCCCGTGGCTGACGGAATCTCTCAGATCCAGCAGAACCATGCTGCGAGCCGCTGAGAGAAAGTGGAGGAAATCCAGATCCCCAGATGACCTGGCCTCCTACCACGCTCTGCTGGCAGCCTTCACAGCTGCAACCACATCAGCTAAAACTTCATTTTTCCAGTCTAAAATTGATGCATGTGTATCTAATCCACGTAAACTCTTTTCTACCTTCTCCTCCCTGCTCATCCCCCCTCAACCCCCTTCACCCTCCTCCCTCTCTGCAGATGACTTCCTGACCCACTTTGAGGGGAAGCTGGCCACGATCCGGAACTCCTTCATGCATCCGGTGACACCCCACATCCCCTATACTGAACCCATCGCTACACTGTCGTCCTTCAAGATTCTGGAGGACTCAGATGTGCTCCAGCTGGTGACGCGCCATCGCGCAACCACCTGTCCACTAGACCCCATACCTTCAGCAGTCCTCCAGTCTATATCCGCTGAGCTCCTTCCATATCTGTCCTCCATTATCAACACCTCCCTAATCTGTGGCCATGTTCCTGCTGCCTTTAAAACTGCCCGTGTAACCCCACTGCTTAGAAAACCTAGCTTGGATCCCTCTGATGTCAGGAACTACCGCCCTGTATCTCTCTTGCCCTTCCTGTCCTTAACCAACTGTCTGTTTTTCTCCACCAGAACAACCTGCTTGACCCGCATCAGTCCGGCTTCAGAACCGGCCACTCCACTGAAACTGCTCTCCTGGCTGTGACGGAGGCACCCGCCACTGCTAGAGCCTCCTCTCTCTCCTCTGTTCTGATTCTCCTTGACCTGTCTGCGGCATTTGACGCGGTCAACCACAAACTCCTGATCTCCACACTCGCTGAGATGGGCATTTCTGGAACTGCCCTCTCTTGGTTTGTATGGTATCTCACTGATAGATCCTACCAAGTCTCCTGGAAGGGTTCCGTCTCTGCTCCCCATCCCCTGTCTACAGGAGTCCCGCAGGGATCTGTACTGGGACCTCTGCTGTTCTCTTTGTATACTAAGTCTCTTGGCTCAGTAATTCATTCACATGGCTTCTCATACCATAGCTATGCTGATGATACTCAACTCTTCCTCTCTTTCCCTCCCTCTACCCCACAGGTTAAGGAGAGGATATCTGCTTGTCTGACTGACATCTCTGAGTGGATGGCTACCCATCACCTGAAGCTCAACCTTGACAAGACAGAGCTCCTCTTCATGCCACACAAGACCTCCCCACTACATGACCTCTCCATCACCGTTGACGGGACCGTGGTGGCTGCCTCCCGCTCTGCAAGGAACCTGGGGGTGGTCCTGGACGACCGGCTGGACTTCAAAGAGCACATCAGAGTGACGGCTCGGTCCTGCAGGTTCCTCCTGTACAACATCAGGAGGATTCGACCGTACCTGACCACCTACTCCACCCAGCTTCTTGTCCAGACCATGGTCACCTCACGCCTGGACTACTGCAACTCCCTGCTCGCAAGCCTACCGGCCTGCGCCATTCTGCCTCTTCAACTGATCCAGAATGCAGCTGCCCGGCTTGTGTTCAACCTCCCGGAATTTTCCCATGTAACCCAGGATTTTGCCAGTTGCAGCCAGGATCAGGTTCAAAGTTCTGACCCTGGCCTACACTGCAGCCAATAGGACAGGCCCTGCCTACCTGCAGGACTTAATCCAGAACTATGTTCCTGCTCGACCACTTCGCTCTTCTACAGCAGGGCAACTGGCACTTCCCCCCCTCCGTGTCAAAGGCTCTCGCTCATCCCGACTGCGGAGTTTTTCCACCTTAGCTCCTCAGTGGTGGAATGAACTTCCCATTCCCCTACGTTCTACTCCAACCCTGCCTGCATTCCGTCGAGGCCTGAAGACACACCTCTTCAGACTCCACCTTGACTGATATTCTAACCTAGGAATATCAGTTCCCTGTGTTTACTAGTTCCCTGTGTTTTTCCTATCTGTTTGTTGTAGTTTATAATAGTAGTATTAGAAGTGTAGTATTGCTGATTTACCCACAGCTTACTGTGAAATACAGTCAACGTTCATTACTAGGGATAGCTGCTACATTATGGGAAGGATGTGCTTTGTCTTGTCTGTTCTGTAGTGATTCAATTCAATTCAATTTTATTTATATAGCGCTTTTCACAGATGACTGTCACAAAGACGCTTTACAGAACAGAAAGGGGAGGAAAGGGGAAATGGGAAATGCCAGCTCTAAGCCAGCTCTAAGCCCCCAGATAGCAGAGGTAAAAACTCTAGTAGGAGAGAAAAACCCTCATACTGTGGCGAGAAAAAACTCCCCGATGGGAAGAAATCTCGAGAGGAACCCGGCTATTGGGGGGGATGCCCATCCTCCACTGGCCTATGGGTTGATTATGTCATAGGGAGGTATTCGATACAGATGACTCCATCATGTAGAGATCAGCAGTGGCAGGTGGGGGGCGCCTAGCTGGTCTTGGGCTGGAGCTCCGGGCCAGGAGGGGGGGCGGGGGAAAGACGCGGGAAACTCTGGAAACTTGGGCTAGAGCTCCGGGCAGGTGCCCAGAGCAGGGAAGAGGAAGAAAAAGAAAAAACATTGTTAGGGGGTTCAGATGGTAGCAGAACAAGCGCAGCAGAAGAGACAGAGGTGTCTGCTGCGATAAGGAAACCCCGGCAGAATAAGGCTATGGCAGCATAGCTAAGGGCTAAACAGAGGCAGGGGCCAATACAGCCATGAGGGCAGGCTTGAGACAGTCACCACTAGACCAAAGTGAGTGATCTTGATGATGTCTCTGTATGCACTTACTGTACGTCGCTTTGGATAAAAGTGTCTGCTAAATGAATGTAATGTAATGTAATAATTCCCGCACCCAGCGCCTGGCGGACCTCCATAGGACCGCAGCCCCGCAATACAAGCCCGGTCAGCAGGTCTGTTTGTCTACCTCAAACATTCCCCTGCAGTCTACCTCCAAGAAACTGCAGCCACGTTTCATTGGTCCCTTTCCCATCCTCAGTATTATCAACCCGGTCACGGTAAAACTCTCGCTTCCCACTTCCCTTAATATTAACCCTTCCTTCCATGTCAGCCAGGTGAAACCTGTCGCCTCCAGCCCCCTCAGTGCTCCCGTTGATGCTCCACCTCCACCCCGGATTATTGATGCAGCCCCGGCCTACACGGTAAGGGCCATCATCGACATCTGCCGAAGGGGTCGGGGCTTCCAGTATTTAGTTGATTGGGAGGGGTATGGTCCCGAGGAGCGGTCCTGGCTCCATAAGAGCCTCATCCTGGACCACTCCCTTATTCGGGACTTCCACTCTCTACATCCCAAAAGATCTAGACCTCCTTGAACACCAGGAGGCGTTCGTTAAGGGGGGGTACTGTGACAACCGCTTTCCCATCCGTTTGTTGTCCCGTGTTTTCCCTATTCCCCTGTGTCTTGTTCGTCTTTCCCCGTGCTGCAGTTTGGGCGTATCCTCCTAATTGTTTCACCCTGATTCACGCCACTCCTTTCAGTCTATCCCACTTCCCCGCTAATCACTCTTGCATACATTCGCACGCGGCACATTATTGATAACAATTAAATGTTGTATTTAGTCACCCGGTGTTCTCTGTTCTGTGCCAGTTCGTTAACGTAGTTGTCTGAGAAACTTCTGGTCCTGTCCTGTGTTCTGATATCCTGTCCTGTGTAATTCCTGAGTCTTTGCGGGTTTGGAGTTAAGCCTCCTCCCGCTCTGTTAGAACCTGAGTCCGCTCTAGCCTTGAACAGCACGTCTGCTGTTTATGGCTCCTGTTCTGTAATCTAACTCTGTCTGTTCCCATTGCCCGAATTGCAGTTGTTGGTTGTCCCTGCCTGTGTTGCGGTCTACAGCCTCCATCCTGACATACGTGCAGCCGTCTGGGCTTCTGTCCTTCCACACTGCAGCTGTTCCAGCGTCCGGCCATGCCGCTACTGCTACCACGGTTACGGTTGCGCTCTCTGCTGCTGAAAACGCCCGGATCCTGATCCATGGTCCTGCTCTTCCGCTCCCGCGCCCGCTCATCCCCTGCTCCAACTAACCGGTTGTCTGTCTTCATTGCATTCCCTCCTCTCTCCTAACTCTCTGGTTCCCCCGCAGCCTCAAACCCAGACTGTCCGTCTTAATTGTTGCTCCCTACTCTTCAGGAGAATGCCACATGATTGAAATTTAACTTATTGGATGCTTCGCGCTCCCACACCTGTCTGTCCGTCTGTCTACCGTGTGTTCAATCCAGTCTAGCCCTACCAACTCCAGTTCCGGCCTGGAACGAGTGTTGCCCGGTTGCCAAGTCCTGTTCCGGCTTGGAACAAGCGCAGTCCGGTTGGCAAGTCCTGTTCCGGCTTGGAACAAGCGCAGTCCGTATCCAGTCCCGTTCCGGTCTGGAACGAAGTCCAGTCCGTATCCAGTCCCGTTCCGGTCAGGAACGAAGTCCAGTCCGTATCCAGTCCCGTTCCGGTCAGGAACGAAGTCCAGTCCATATCCAGTCAGTCCGTATCCAGTCCCGTTCTGGTCAGGAACGAAGTCCAGTCCGTATCCAGTCCCGTTCCGGTCAGGAACGAAGTCCAATCTGAGTCCGGTCCAGTTCCGGTTTGGAACAAGTCCAGTCCGGGTCAAGTCCAGTTCCGGTTTGGAACAAGTCCAGTCCTGGTCAAGTCCAGTTCCGGTTTGGAACGAGTCCAGTCCAAGTCAAGTCCAGTTCCGGTTTGGAACAAGTCCGGTCCTAGTCGAGTCCAGTTCTGGCTTGGAACAAGCCTACCCAGCCCAAGTATAGTGTGTGATCTGTATAACATGTCTTGCCTTTTCTCCCCTTGCCACAGGACTGCCCTGTAAGCAATAAAACACCTGAGAATTGGCAATATTGTGTCTGAATCGTGCTCTTGGGTTCAGTCTGCTGTCTGGCCCGTAACATACAGTGCTGCTCTAGCATGTAGCAGGTTGGCAGTTCAATTCTCACCTGATCCAAACGTTTATTTTCCGTACACAATTTCTGGTACCGCAACACAAAAGTCTTATTTGGTCGACTCATTTCTGTTAAATTGCTTTGACCTTGCGGTCAAGATCTTGCTTTTCCATGCGTGAGGTCAGTGGTTCGATCCCCGCCAGGTACCAAAGTGAAATTTCATTTTCCACTAAAACAGTGTGCACATGTATAGTTTTTCTCATACAAGAATGTCATTTTCACATTAAAGAACATAGTTTTCTTGCAAAAGCTAATAAATTGAACAGTATTAACTGTTCACTATTTCACTGGTACTTACAGTTTTTCTCAATTGTTTAAACACAAAAACTGGAACTTATGACACAATGAGCACAACCTGTAACTCATGTGCCAACTCCCTAAACCAATTCTGCTGAACTATAAACACATATCCTGCTGTAGACCCAGATTTCAATTCTAAACCACACTTTCTTCAAAACACTACACACAATACTCTCTATTTTGCACACTCTTCATCAATGCCAAATCTCCTTGTGTTCAGACAGAACACACTGCCATTCAAATGGCAAAACTTCCATTTCCAAGGCCGTTGTGCAATTTCCAATCAAAGCTAAATGGTGAAGTCTCAGCTAGCTAAAACGTTAACAACGAACACCGAGAATAAATAATGCAAATTAAGTGGAATGGACGCAAAGCTGTCTTGATATATCTAACGTTAACTATGATATAAAACTTTTCATACGATATTAACCCACCTGTGTGCTGCCACGCTCCTCCATGTTGCTGTTTCCTTCTAGTTCTTCTGACTGGGGTCCAAGATGATGCATTCACTGTCATCTTGTGGAGTTAGTTAACTCCTGCACTGACCAGTCCGTTGCCTTGATTGGATGGTAATATGCAACCTGCTGATTGGCTATTCAGCTCAGGCGTAAAAGTAGGGTCAAAATTCGCACTCGTAACTTGAGTGTTGTAAACTCGTAACTTCAGTGTTGCAACCTCGTAACGTCAATGTCACACAGGAAGGTCACAAGCACAAAATATTTTTACAGCTACAAAACGTTTTTACAGACATGCAAATTATATCTGTGAGTACAACACTTTTTTACACATGCACAAAATATTTTTACAGCTACAAAACTTTTTTACACATGCACAAAATATTTTTACAGCTACAAAACTTTTTTACACAGGCACAAAATATTTTTACAGCTACAAAACTTTTCTACACAGGCACAAAATATTTTTACAGCTACAAAACTTTTTTGCAAGTGCAAAATCTTATTGACCCTAATTTGATCCCATAAACTGTTGGCCCGTCCGATGTTCGCTGCAGCAAAACTTAAAATCCATACACTTTCCATTCATATAAATTTGAAGAATTTACCAATCCATTTTGCAGACTAGCATTTGTTCATCTCCATGTGTATATCTGCCCATTTTCCAGGAGTTTCTCGGCCACCTCGCTGGGGTCAGGGAATCATTTTCCAGTTTTTTCCTTAAGAGTATATACAGTTGAAGTCGGAAGTTTACATACACTTAGGTTGAAGTCATTAAGACTCACTTTTAACCACTCCACGGATTTCATGTTAGCCAGGGGCGTGCGCTGGAATTGTAAGTCAACCTCTCTTGGGGGGGCGGGTCGGTCGCAAAAAAAAAACTGAAGATAAACAATGGTATTTTTAACGTTAGTTTAGAAAGTAGGCTACTCGCACTTGGAAATAAAAGCCATTGTAACACTGCTATAGCTGCTATAGTATTATTCATATAATTAGCATATTCACGCAATCTGCTGGGGTAGATGGAGAACTGCCAATAACCCGGCTATTTCTTGGCCTATTTTGTGATAATGCGTCAGATCAGATTGCTTTATATTTCCTATACGCACCCATTTGTCAGAAAATAAATAATCCCAGTAGGCCTATTAAAAAACAATAACACTCACCAGTCTAGAAGTCTATGCGACGAGGACGTTGAATGAAGTAATCCACTGATGCCTCCAAATTCAGTGCATTCGTCTGGTCGGCCTCTACTGTTAACAGCAGAAGTTGCTGCAGACGGCCTTGGGTCACGGTGCTGCGAAGCCTATTCAGCACCCGTTTCTTCGCACTGAAGCATCGCTCCGCTGTTGCCGCTGACACGGGAATAGTTGCTAAAAGCACCAGGAGGTCAAACATGTTTGGGTACATGCAATCCATTTCCTGCATTTTGCAGAACTTCAACAGCTCAGGGAAGCTGGCACAGGCCAGTCGCTCATCTGGGGGCAGCTGATCCTCAGGAACAGTTCATATTAAATTTCTGGCACTTTGCACTGGAATTCTGTGTTGAGTTTGATGAGCTTCTTTCCCCTTTTCAATCTCTGTCATTTTAAATCGCTTCCCCGTGAAGAAAGACGCGGCTGTGGAAATCACCGTGCATTTCTGATCGAATGTCCTCTCGATGTCTGTGATTGCTGCATCTTTGTATTTATCCTCCACTGTATCGAAACTGTGGTGTGGACCAGTGGCACCGTAAAATGCATCCATGGTTTTAGGAGGACGTCTTTTTCGCAGTGTTGGCGGGTCTATACCGCGTTCAGTGGCTCGATTATCTGTTTTCACAAAATAGTCGTGAAACTTCTGGGTTGTTCTCATGCTTCGTAGCGCACTTAAACTGCTCTGAACCGCACCGACGGCACAAGCAAAATCCAGGGTTTGTTTCTGTAAATACACACTGGCGAAGTTCACGCAGTTCAGGATGTCAATAAACACCAACAGACAGAGAATAAACTCGAGATCCATCTGCACCTTCAATCCCTTTGCCTCTGATGACACATTTGATTTTGTAGCATTTTGTCGGATTGTGTCTAATGTGTCCCTAATTGGGTCAAATTGCTCATCTATGACTTGCAGTGCGCGATTGTGAGAATACCACCGCACATCGTGGAGGGCTTGTAGCCTTCTCTCACGGCCACTGCTTTCATTACCACTCAATGTGGAGCCACTGGATTCAGCGCGGCATTCTTTCTGGATTTTTGTAAAAACGGTATTGCGATGGCTACTGCCATGGATGAAGGTGTAAAGATTCTGCACTAGTCCAAAAAAGGTATTTGACACAGTATTAGAGCCTACTGTATCGACCACCACTAAATTTAAACAATGAGCGTAACAGTGTGTAAATAAAGCAGACGGCTGCTTTTTCAGGACGAGTGCTTGCAGACCGGCAACGCGACCACTTACATTCTTTGCCCCATCGTAGCACTGTCCCCTGAGATTGTCGAATGTCACGTTCATTTTTGCCATTGTGTTTTCAAGAATGTTAAACAACTGCTGTGCAGTGGTACTGTCGGTGTCTTGTAATGCAACGATTCTCTCAATAATGTCGCAGCTTTCATTCACATATCGAAAGGCTACTGCCACTTGCTCTCTCCCAGCCACATCGGGTGTTTCGTCTAGAATGACACTATAGTATTTAGCCTTAGCTAACTCGTCCCTGATCATGTTCTCAAGTGTGGTGGCTAAAGATGAAATCATATCATTTTGAGACCTATTTGACAAATAGGTTGCGTTACTGGGCATTCGAATGTCCCTCATGAATGGATCCCAATGTTTCAAATAGTCAACAATCTCCAGAAAAACACCCTTGTTCTCTGACGTTTCTCGTTCATCATGTCCTCTAAAGCAGTGGTTCTCAACCCTGGTCCTGGGGACCCCCTGTGTATGCTGGGGACCCCCTGTGTATGCTGGTTTTCGTTCCAACCACAATTGCAATACCAGAATTTTAACAAGCTGTTATTTTTTCTTAATTAGGTGTTTTTATTGTATAGAGAGAACACTTTAAACTCTTTACTCTCTTAAGCCACGTGATGTTAGCAATAGCTATGCATGCTTGGAAGAAAAAAAATCCCATGTTCGTTATGCTTATTGTGTTATATTGCAAACAATTACAAAGAAGAGGTAAGAACTCAGGTGAATAGGCTCCTAATTAGGTAATTGAACACAAGTTTAAGTTCCTTCATAATTTTTTCCTTAAACTTGTTAACACAATGCAGGTTTGGCTCGTTATCATTTGCTTTGATGATGTCTCTGTACACACTTACTGTACGTCGCTTTGGATAAAAGCGTCTGCTAAATAAATGTAATGTAAATGTAATGCTTTGTCTTTGAATTCTTCATTATTTACCAAACGGTTAGTTTTAGTGGCCATGTGTCCACAATTTCACCAATTATGAGCCAATTGATTCACCTCAGTCTTTAATTTGATCAGTTAAAACATTTTTTACCTCCTTTTAATTGTTTACAATACAGCACAATGTGAATATTGGACTTTTATTCTTCATGGCATGCATAGCTATTACTAACATAATGTGGCTTAAGAATGTAAATAATCCCTCTAAACATTAAAAACACCTAATTAAGAAAAATTAACAGCTTGTTAAAATTCAAGTATTGCAATTGTGGTTGGAACGAAAACCAGCATACACAGGGGGTCCCCAGGACCAGGGTTGAGAACCACTGCTCTAAAGGGTAAACCCGTTTTGCCCAGTGTACGGCAAAGATCAATGAGACGAGTGAGGTATTCCTTGTTTCTCTCACTCTCAATTTTGGCTCTCTCGTGATTTTCAGCTGCTACCTGGATCAACATTAAATCTACGTGCTTTTCTTTGCGTTTGAAGTGACGGAGTTGGGACATTGCTGTTTTATGTTGATCCCCTGTTGCGTGTTTTTTTATTTTGGCAACCCCGTTTTTCAAACTAGCACACCCTCTCGTTATAAAAGCAGCGTCGTTAAATGCGGTTAAACTAGATGCGAATAACCTGCATGCAAAGCAAAACATTCTGTCTCATTTTTCGGAGTATTCGAGCCACTGTTTAGCATCTGGAATTTCATACCAGCCAGCTTGGAACGAGCGTTTATCTGCCGCTTTGGGAAACTTGATAACAGGCTGGTGGGGGCCTTTTTCGACAATACGAAGCAACTCTACTCTGTCCTGGGAGGTGGGCAGTCCATGTAAGCACTCACCCCCTATGCTTCCATTCTCTTTGGCTGTTTCCACCGCCTCGTCGCCATTATCGTGGTAGCTACTAGCATCACCATCATAATCCTGATCCTGATAGCTAGCATCCGTTGGGTGATTGGTTTCCACCGCCTCTGCTTCATTAGCATAGTCGGTACTGCTGCTAGCAGTAACATTCTGGTTTAGGATACCGACAGGGTGGGTTTTTGGTGGCACATTTGCGTATATCCATTTAGGCAGGCTATACAATGACTTAACACAACATTGACTACCACGCTACTTCAACTAAGAAAGAAAAAAAAAAACGCTTAGCGCACTGAATTCCAAACCTTCTCGCGATATTGCAGCTGCTGCAAACCCGCCAATCTCTCCCGTTGCATTATGGAACATACAGTTTTAAAAATACCAATCGCGTCAGTTGTTTTGTTATGAATTATTTTATTTTTAGTTGTATGGATGTATTTAATTTATTATTTGTTAAAAGGTTCAATTCTGTCTGATTGTTTTGCCAATCATGGGGTGGCGAGCGCCACCTCTCGCCACAATGAGCGCACGCCCCTGATGTTAGCAAACTATAGTGTTGGCAAGTCAGTTAGGACATCTACTTTGTGCATGACACAAGTAATTTTTTTTTGTTTACAGACAGATTATTTCACTTTTAATTCACTATATCACAATTCCAGTGGGTCAGAAGTTTACATACACTAAGTTGACTGTGCCTTAAAATTTTTTATATTTGGTCGCATATCCTTTGCATGCCATGACTTCCTGATGTCTGTGACCCAACAACATCAAAAGACTTGATATCTTATTTTCTGGTACTCTTACAAGCGATACTATAACATCTCTGCATTTGAATGGATCTCTATGGGAATTGGGGGGTGGGACTAGATTTAGCTGTAAATTACAGTGGAACAGTATGGAAACACATGGTTGGCTAAATGGCTCTAAGTCATGAAGGGTCTGACGTATCAAACAAGCCTTAAATCATCACTCTGCTGCCAGAAATACAGTAGATATGGATGGATAACTTGAAGGGTTTCTTCTCCTGGCTTATTTTTCCATAGAGTTCAATAGGAAAATTTGCCAGGAGAAACAACCCTTAAAATCATCCATCTATATCTACTGCATATCTGGCAGCAGTGATGGTTTGAGACTTGTTTCATACCCCAGACCCTTGATGACTTACAGCCATCTAGCCAACCATGTGTTCCATTTTAAATCCAATGCCCTGGAGGAGCCAAAACAACAACAAAAATGTGTCATTATCCAAATACTTTTGGACTGCACTGTAAGTAAACCAATCTGTACTTCTCAATAACTTAATCATCAAGTTATTTTAAGCTCCTTCATGTGATCTCTGCTTGATTTTTACTACTGGAACGAGGGGCCTTATTTTGATAGCATAGTGTACATTATGGCGAATATAGCTGATGATGGGCATTTACCATCCGCCAGACAAGTTAAGGGTTTTACCTGCTATTATGGGGGTGCCTTGTCGTTTGGGGACTAGGCTGGTGGTATCTGGGTGGGGAGGTGGGGGGGTTGAGGGGGGGGTTCCCCATATCTTATTTTCTCTTATTTGCGTTTGTTTTCTTGCTAAGATTTCTTTTGTTCTTGTTTCACTATGGTCAAGCATCACCAATATAACACACAAATCTCACTATGGCTAACACACTTCATGTGATGACATTTAACGTCAGAGGCTTAGGTCACCCAATTAAACGCAAAAGAGTTCTTACATTCTTGAAAAAGGAAAAGGCTGCTGTAGCCTTCCTACAGGAAACTCATCTGTCCAATGAGGAGCATGGAACACTCAAGAGAGATTGGGTAGGACAGGTTTACTTTTCAAGTTTTACAAGCAATAAAAGGGGAACGGCAATACTCATTCATAAAAATCCTTTTATACTTAATGGACAATATAATGACTGTGAGGGTAGGTACGTTCTGATTCGTGGAATGCTCTATGGCCAAGAGCTCACATTGTTTAACATCTATGCGCCAAATGAGGATTGCCCCAAATTTATGACGGATATGGTCACCTTATTTAGTCAATATAATACAGATTTTGGAATAGTTGCTGGGGACTTTAATTGCTGTATGGACAGTAGTTTGGATAAATCTTCACTCCTCGTATCCAATCCTAATGCATCAAAGGCTTTGAAGATGATCTCTAATGATGCAGGTCTGTTGATGTCTGGAGAGAATTTAACCCTATAGTGAGAGACTACACCTTTTATTCAGCTAGACACAAGACATACTCTCGGTTGGACTTTTTCCTTTTACCCCAGGATCACCTGTCCTCTGTAATCTCTTGTAGTATAGGACTTATTCTTATATCAGATCATTCATCAGTTCACCTTCAACTATCCCTTCCTCAACAAACACACCAAACCAAGTATTGGAGATTCAACTCTTCACTTATTACAAACACTGAAGCTTGCAACAACATCAGACAATGGCTGGAACAATATAGAGGATAATACAGGATAATGCTGCTTCCCCTGTTACTACTGCAGTGATATGGGATGCAGCTAAAGCTGTGATTAGAGGACAGCTGATCTCATACACATCTGCAAGGAAAAAAACTGTTACCAAACAAACGGAACAACTTAAAAAGGAGCTTATTAATCTGAAGCAGCTTCATAAACAATTGCCCACAGATGAAAATTGGAGAAAAATATCAGTAATAAGTTGGTGCACTTCAACAAATGTATAAGAAGAAATCAGAAAACATTTTGGTCCCCAACAACTGGAATTGATCCCCCTCTATGTAGTACAGTGTACTGTAGCTCTACTGTAGTACAGATCTATTTAATTCAGCTGTTCACTTTGAACAGAGGTGTTCACTCCCCACAGCTGTGCAGTGGTGCACATCTCTGGTTGTCATGGACCAAAATGCTTTCAGTTTTTGTCCTACATTAGCTCTAAAGTGTTCCCACACAAAAGCAGCATTTAATTGACAAATTAGTATTATTTGATAATATGATAAATGGCTAATTATGATTAATTATCAAGCTAATAAAAAAAGACAGAAACTAAAATGTATACATGGCAT
This sequence comes from Synaphobranchus kaupii, assembly GCA_029718625.1. Taxonomy (NCBI): domain Eukaryota; kingdom Metazoa; phylum Chordata; class Actinopteri; order Anguilliformes; family Synaphobranchidae; genus Synaphobranchus; species Synaphobranchus kaupii. The sequence continues at coordinate 191,328 of JAINUF010000025.1, forward strand.
GCCAGTCATAAAAGAGTGTAGAAAATAAAGGTAAGAGAAATATGACATATAGCAGCTGTTTTATGAAAAACAGTTTTTTCAGTTTTTGGTGTTTCCAAGACTTTGTCCACCCCCTGTATTACTGAAGGGAATGATTCACTGTACCTGAGGGAAATTGATCACTTTGTTTCATGGTGTAGTGCTAACTTTTTAGAACTCAATACTTCCAAAACTAAAGAGCTAATTAGTGATTTTAGAAAAAGCGAGTTGGTGACACCTGTAGTAATCAACACATCCATCATTGATTCTGTGGAATCTTATAAGTATTTGGGTGTTGTTATAGACAACAAATTACAATGGAAGGAGAATACCACCATTGTTCTTAAGAAAGCTCAAAAGAGGCTATTTTACTTAAGAAAACTGAGATCCTTTCAAGAGTATATTGCAGACCTTTTATCCCCATGCACACGCATGAGATCCTTGGGAAAGAAACTTCTGGTCACTCCGAAATCTAAGCTAAAATCAAAGGCTGACCGGGCCTTTGCTATTAGGGCCCCTCAAATTTGAAATGCCTTGCCCAAGGAGCTCAGGCTTGCTACATCAGTAATTTCTTTTAAATCCCTTCTTAAAACTGAATTTGAATTAACCATGGTATTTAGGCATTTTATTGCATTGTATTGTACTGTATTTTACCTTCATTCATTTTATTTTTTATTTATTTTATTTTATTTTTTTGATATTTTGCCTATTCTCCTTTTATTTAATGTGTTTTTATTTGACTGTGAAGCACTTTGTAAACTTGTTTTAAGAAAAGTGCTATACAAGTACAAATAGAAAATTTTGAGAAGTGTGTTGCAAAATGTTGATCATGTTTTATAGTAGCATTGTGGCTAGTGTTTTGTTATATGCTGTTTGTTGGGGAGGGAATATTGCGAGAGAATATGCCAACTGTATCAACAAACTAATTAAGAAAGAAGGGTCAATGGTTGGCTTTGGTCTAGACAGTTTAGAGGTTATTTTTGAACAGCGCATTCTAAGGAAGTTGAGAGAAATTAGAGGATTATAGTAATCCCCTATATGGAACTCTTAGCAAGCAGCGCAGTTTACTGGGAAATAGATTTATTGTACCAAAGTGTACCAAAGGCCATTAGATGCTTTAATCAGTACACACACAGTACACTAAAGAAAGATATTGACCATCATTGAGTAGGTTGGCAGACCTATTCATTGTCATAGTATATTAGTGTGTATAATAATTATTATTATTATTATTCTTTTTTTTTTGTCCATTGTATGTACATTGCTAGTGGCAATCATTCATCTTTGGGGATGAATACAGTACATTCTCTTCTATTCGATCACATTGTATTCAGAGTTCCCGTTCCACCTTAAAAGTTTATCGTGAATCGTCGGCAATGTGAACTAATCACTTTTTTTTGACAAGTAACGTTAGAACTAATCTAATATCACACTGTGTTATTCTGAGTTTAAATGAGAGCAGTAATCTTTTTGTGTTATTCAGAGTTTAAATGAGAGCGGAGTTGTTACACCTTAAATGCAATAAGCAACACCGTATCATTCGGAGTTTCCGTTCCTCTACGGAACCCCCAAGGGGCCTGGCGGTTGATCTGGGGCTTCAGGGTGGATGTCTGCAGGAAGACTCTATTGAACCAGCCTTGCGCGGCTAGCTAACATGAGGTGTAGCCTAAATGATCAGAAATCGTGATGGAAATGGCCACTGTGAAACTTTTACGTTAGAGTATTTTGCAAGTATATATATACGTATATGTATATATATATTTTGCAAGAAGTGCACATACTTTTTGTGGCAAATGAATGAAGAAATAATAAATAAATCCTGTTCGAGAAAAGACTTGAAACTTCAGTCTCCACAGTCTGACACAGTTACCACAAGAGCAGAACAAAAGTAGGCTACACAGAGAGTTTTTTATCGGCATTTGTGTGAGATTGAGAGTAGCCTAGTGACCGTGTTTGAAACAAACATTTGTTGAAGCAGTTATTTATAGAATTATTTACATTAATACAACAATGCGATGTGAACCAGGGCCCAATTGTTCAAAAAGTTTAATCTGGATCAGAATGATCCGGATTTGGAAATCCCATGTTTTGCTATCCAGGATCAGGTAATCCATCTTACTTTTGTGCCGGTTTTTCAAAGCAACATTGGATTGGATCACCCTGATCCAGATACAAACTTTTCAAGATTACCAAATCCGGATTACCAGTGCTCTAAATGGGACTACATATCACAATGTAGGCTACTAGCTATGTAAAGAACAACAGGTAGAATAGCCACTGCGGGGTCACTAAGGCCACATTTACACTGCAGGTCTTGATGCCCAGTTCCGATTTTTAGCCTATATCCGATTTTTTTGACCGCCTGTTTACATCTACTTTTGAAAGTGACCCATATCCGATACCTGTGTTTACACTTGCTTAACACTTGAAACAACCCGCATGCGTACAAGAGGGTTTGGTTACCGAAACGAAAAAACGAAAGTAAACAACCAGCCGGCACTTTCTTGCAATGGACGCAAACGAGACCAAAATAATAATTCAAAGGCTTAAAAGACAGGTAACCTCGGCAGGTGTCCACTGGCCTGAGCCTTCGTCCTCCATTTCACTTGCGCCGTTTTTTTTCCAGCGGAGAGTAGTTGTGCACGTGAAAGTAACGTTATACGTCATTAAAATGCAAAAAAGTACAAGATCGTCGCATTTTCAATGACGTGCGAATCACAATGACAGGGAATATCCGATCTGTCCGTTTAGATGGCAGTCGCATTGGCAGATATCCGATTAATATCCGATTTATTTCCACATATGATTGAGGCCTGAAACGGATCTGAGAATATCCGATTCCATGTGCTTTTTTCCTGTTTACACGTTCATAATACATATCCGATCTGTGCCACATGTGAGCAAAAAATCGGAATTGGGTCACTTTTACCAGGTAGTGTAAAGGCAGCCTAAGTGTTTTTATTTGAAGAGACAGAAAACGGCACAATAAAACAATACAAACATCCCCTTCCATTTTCAATTTCTTTTAAAGAGTCAGACCCCTCATCTGACCCACAACAAATAAATAAAAACAAACAAATATGCATTACTCACAAATACATTGTGGATATTTTGAACATCATAAAAAGGCTAAATGTCCATGTTGTAAAGGTTTTTTTTTTACTTTACTGTACTGAAAGGCTTAATAGGTAGCCTAATGTCTACTTTATCTACTTTCTCACTGTAACGGTTAAACAAACCAGTACAAAATATAAATAAATGTGTGTGTATATATACTACATGATACAAATGTTGTATCTGACCAATTTTAAAGTTTTATGAAATTTTGTTCCTGAAATCCACCCTGAATCCACCCTTCTGCTGGATCAGGATAATCCTGACTTTTTGGATCAAAGGTATCCCAATCCTACTAAAAGGTTTTGAACAACACATACTGAAGGTTTGATCCAGATCAAGACCAAGACTGGATTACGTGATCTAATCCGATTCCAGAATTGGAATTTGATTTCCAATCAACCCATTTTCAATATTTGATCCAATCCGATAGCCGAAATACGATCAGATTACTTCTGAACAACTGGGACCTGATGATATTTTGCGTTAGAACTGTATTTTCTGCACCTCAGAAATTATATATATTTGTTCCTGTACTGCGTAAACGTTAACCTGCGGTAATTCTTGTGTTGGTAGCGAGTAGACAAACGTTAGGCTACCAGACCATGTCGGGTGACTTTCACCTCTTTTTACAGTTTTTCTCAATTGCTTACACACATTTTTTGAAAGCATACCTCATTTTTTCAAAACACAAATCCAAAAACCACACACACAAAATGCAAAACCCTACATATTCTCCTGCAAAATGCTACTTTGCCTTCAAAACAATGTTATGTCTCCTCAAAATGGTAGTTTGTGTTCAAATGACACACACAGACCATCATATGAGTAGACATTTCTAAGAACCATTGAACACTGATGTGCTGAATGGAAAACACTACTATGAATGGGAAAACACCAGTATGAAGGCCTTATCAGGAGCATTATGCCTTTTCATGTTCAGTGTTACTGTACGCTTACTCCTGATGTAAAATATTACTGTATAATGTTTTTACTCAAATATAAAACAATACACAAATATACAGCAACAACAAAAATATTTCTTTATTTTATCCAAAAGTGCTGTAGCCTATACATCACAGCAAACACAACTGGATGTGTAAATGATTTGCACAGAACAAACAATAGAAAATAGGCCAGTACAGTCAACAAAAAAAGAAAGAAAAATGTAAATTAAAAAAGGACAAAAAAACTAGGCTGCATCCTGTCTTCGGTTCCTGTCTGGCCACAGGACCTCATCGACATCACAGGCTATGTTCTCTCTGGCCAAGCAGCGGGGGAAGTATCGCCTAGTATGGCGAATCCAGCCCTGAAATGCCTCAGAAGCTATATCGTCACATGCCTCCTCCTCGTCCTCCTCTTCCTCCTCCTCGTCCTCCTCTTCCTCCTCGTCCTCCTCTTACTCTCACTCCTCTGCCTCTCTGATCACCTCTCACTTCAATGTTGCCATCCATTGTTCTCCAAACCAGGAGCTCACCTGTGGCCCTTATATTGCTCAAGCTTTGATTGGAAATTGCACAACGGCCTTGGAAATGGAAGTTTGCCATTTGAATGGCAGTGTGTTCTGTCTGAACACAAGGAGATTTGGCATTGATGAAGAGTGTGCAAAATAGAGAGTATTGTGTGTAGTGTTTTGAAGAAAGTGTGGTTTAGAATTGAAATCTGGGTCTACAGCAGGATATGTGTTTATAGTTCAGCAGAATTGGTTTAGGGAGTTGGCACATGAGTTACAGGTTGTGCTCATTGTGTCATAAGTTCCAGTTTTTGTGTGTAAACAATTGAGAAAAACTGTAAGTACCAGTGAAATAGTGAACAGTTAATACTGTTCAATTTATTAGCTTTTGCAAGAAAACTATGTTCTTTAATGTGAAAATGACATTCTTGTATGAGAAAAACTATACATGTGCACACTGTTTTAGTGGAAAATGAAATTTCACTTTGGTACCTGGCGGGGGATCGAACCACTGACCTCACGCATGGAAAAGCAAGATCTTGACCGCAAGGTCAAAGCAATTTAACAGAAATGAGTCGACCAAATAAGACTTTTGTGTTGCGGTACCAGAAATTGTGCACGGAAAATAAACGTTTGGATCAGGTGAGAATTGAACTGCCAACCTGCTACATGCTAGAGCAGCACTGTATGTTACGGGCCAGACAGCAGACTGAACCCAAGAGCACGACTCAGACACAATATTGCCAATTCTCAGGTGTTTTATTGCTTACAGGGCAGTCCTGTGGCAAGGGGAGAAAAGGCAAGACAGGTTATACAGATCACACACTATACTTGGGCTGGGTAGGCTTGTTCCAAGCCGGAACTGGACTCGACTAGGACTGGACTTGTTCCAAACCGGAACTGGACTTGACTTGGACTGGACTCGTTCCAAACCGGAACTGGACTTGACCAGGACTGGACTTGTTCCAAACCGGAACTGGACTTGACCCGGACTGGACTTGTTCCAAACCGGAACTGGACCGGACTCAGATTGGACTTCGTTCCTGACCGGAACGGGACTGGATACGGACTGGACTTCGTTCCTGACCAGAACGGGACTGGATACGGACTGACTGGATATGGACTGGACTTCGTTCCTGACCGGAACGGGACTGGATACGGACTGGACTTCGTTCCTGACCGGAACAGGACTGGATACGGACTGGACTTCGTTCCAGACCGGAACGGGACTGGATACGGACTGCGCTTGTTCCAAGCCGGAACAGGACTTGGCAACCAGACTGCGCTTGTTCCAAGCCGGAACAGGACTTGGCAACCGGGCAACACTCGTTCCAGGCCGGAACTGGAGTTGGTAGGGCTAGACTGGATTGAACACACGGTAGACAGACGGACAGACAGGTGTGGGAGCGCGAAGCATCCAATAAGTTAAACTTCAATCATGTGGCATTCTCCTGAAGAGTAGGGAGCAACAATTAAGACGGACAGTCTGGGTTTGAGGCTGCGGGGGAACCAGAGAGTTAGGAGAGAGCAGGAAATGCAATGGAGACAGACAACCGGTTAGTTGGAGCAGGGGATGAGCGGGCGCGGGAGTGGAAGAGCAGGACCGTGGATCAGGATCCTGGCGTTTGCAGCAGGGCAGCAGCAGAGAGCGCAACTGTAACCGTGGTAGCAGTAGCAGCACGGCCGGACGCTGGAACAGCTGCAGTGTGGAAGGACAGAAGCCCAGACGGCTGCACGTATGTCAGGATGGAGGCTGTAGACCGCAACACAGGCAGGGACAACCAACAACTGCAATTCGGGCAATGGGAACAGACAGAGTTAGATTACAGAACAGGAGCCATAAACAGCAGACGTGCTGTTCAAGGCTAGAGCGGACTCAGGTTCTAACAGAGCGGGAGGAGGCTTAACTCCAAACCCGCAAAGACTCAGGAATTACACAGGACAGGATATCAGAACACAGGACAGGACCAGAAGTTTCTCAGACAACTACGTTAACGAACTGGCACAGAACAGAGAACACCGGGTGACTAAATACAACATTTAATTGTTATCAATAATGTGCCGCGTGCGAATGTATGCAAGAGTGATTAGCGGGGAAGTGGGATAGACTGAAAGGAGTGGCGTGAATCAGGGTGAAACAATTAGGAGGATACGCCCAAACTGCAGCACGGGGAAAGACGAACAAGACACAGGGGAATAGGGAAAACACGGGACAACAAACGGATGGGAAAGCGGTTGTCAGAGTACCCCCCCCTTAACGAACGCCTCCTGGTGTTCAAGGAGGTCTAGATCTTTTGGGATGTAGAGAGTGGAAGTCCCGAATAAGGGAGTGGTCCAGGATGAGGCTCTTATGGAGCCAGGACCGCTCCTCGGGACCATACCCCTCCCAATCAACTAAATACTGGAAGCCCCGACCCCTTCGGCAGATGTCGATGATGGCCCTTACCGTGTAGGCCGGGGCTGCATCAATAATCCGGGGTGGAGGTGGAGCATCAACGGGAGCACTGAGGGGGCTGGAGGCGACAGGTTTCACCTGGCTGACATGGAAGGAAGGGTTAATATTAAGGGAAGTGGGAAGCGAGAGTTTTACCGTGACCGGGTTGATAATACTGAGGATGGGAAAGGGACTAATGAAACGTGGCTGCAGTTTCTTGGAGGTAGACTGCAGGGGAATGTTTGAGGTAGACAACCAGACCTGCTGACCGGACTTGTATTGCGGGGCTGCGGTCCTATGAAGGTCCGCCAGGCGCTGGGTGCGGGAATTATTACATTACATTACATTACATTCATTTAGCAGACACTTTTATCCAAAGCGACGTACAGTAAGTGCATACAGAGACATCATCAAGATCACTACAGAACAGACAAGACAAAGCACATCCTTCCCATAATGTAGCAGCTATCCCTAGTAATGAACGTTGACTGTATTTCACAGTAAGCTGTGGGTAAATCAGCAATACTACACTTCTATTCTAAATACTATTATAAACTATAACAAACAGATAGGAAAAACACAGGGAACTAGTAAACACAGGGAACTGATATTCCTAGGTTAGAAGTCAGTCAAGGTGGAGTCTAAAGAGGTGTGTCTTCAGGCCTCGAAGGAATGCAGGCAGGGTTGGAGTAGAACGTAGGGGAATGGGAAGTTCATTCCACCACTGAGGAGCTAAGGTGGAAAAACTCCGCAGTCGGGATGAGCGAGAGCCTTTGACACGGAGGGGGGGAAGTGCCAGTTGCCCTGCTGTAGAAGAGCGAAGTGGTCGAGCAGGAACATAGTTCTGGATTAAGTCCTGCAGGTAGGCAGGGCCTGTCCTATTGGCTGCAGTGTAGGCCAGGGTCAGAACTTTGAACCTGATCCTGGCTGCAACTGGCAATATCCTGGGTTACATGGGAAAATTCCGGGAGGTTGAACACAAGCCGGGCAGCTGCATTCTGGATCAGTTGAAGAGGCAGAATGGCGCAGGCCGGTAGGCTTGCGAGCAGGGAGTTGCAGTAGTCCAGGCGTGAGGTGACCATGGTCTGGACAAGAAGCTGGGTGGAGTAGGTGGTCAGGTACGGTCGAATCCTCCTGATGTTGTACAGGAGGAACCTGCAGGACCGAGCCGTCACTCTGATGTGCTCTTTGAAGTCCAGCCGGTCGTCCAGGACCACCCCCAGGTTCCTTGCAGAGCGGGAGGCAGCCACCACGGTCCCCGTCAACGGTGATGGAGAGGTCATGTAGTGGGGAGGTCTTGTGTGGCATGAAGAGGAGCTCTGTCTTGTCAAGGTTGAGCTTCAGGTGATGGGTAGCCATCCACTCAGAGATGTCAGTCAGACAAGCAGATATCCTCTCCTTAACCTGTGGGGTAGAGGGAGGGAAAGAGAGGAAGAGTTGAGTATCATCAGCATAGCTATGGTATGAGAAGCCATGTGAATTAATTACTGAGCCAAGAGACTTAGTATACAAAGAGAACAGCAGAGGACCCAGTACAGATCCCTGCGGGACTCCTGTAGACAGGGGATGGGGAGCAGAGACGGAACCCTTCCAGGAGACTTGGTAGGATCTATCAGTGAGATACGATACAAACCAAGAGAGGGCAGTTCCAGAAATGCCCATCTCAGCGAGTGTGGAGATCAGGAGTTTGTGGTTGACTGCGTCGAATGCCGCAGACAGGTCAAGGAGAATCAGAACAGAGGAGAGAGAGGAGGCTCTAGCAGTGGCGGGTGCCTCCGTCACAGCCAGGAGAGCAGTTTCAGTGGAGTGGCCGGTTCTGAAGCCGGACTGATGCGGGTCAAGCAGGTTGTTCTGGTGGAGAAAAACAGACAGTTGGTTAAGGACAGGAAGGGCAAGAGAGGTACAGGACGGTAGTTCCTGACATCAGTGGGATCCAAGCTAGGTTTTTTAAGGAGTGGGGTTACACGGGCAGTTTTAAAGGCAGCAGGAACATGGCCACAGATTAGGGAGGTGTTAATAATGGAGGACAGATATGGAAGGAGCTCAGCAGATATAGACTGGAGGACTGCTGAAGGTATGGGGTCTAGTGGACACGTGGTTGCGCGATGGCGCGTCACCAGCTCGAGCACATCTGAGTCCTCCAGAATCTTGAAGGACGACAGTGTAGCGATGGGTTCAGTATGGGGGATGTGGGGTGTCACCGGATGCGTGAAGGAGTTCCGGATCGCGGCCACCTTCCCCTCAAAGTGGGTCAGGAAGTCATCTGCAGAGAGGGAGGAGGGTGAAGGGGGTGGAGGGGGGGATGAGCAGGGAGGAGAAGGTGGAAAAGAGTTTATGTGGGTTAGATACACATGCAACAATTTTAGACTGGAAAAATGAACTTTTCGCTGATGTGGTTGCAGCTGTGAAGGCTGCCAGCAGAGTGTGGTAGGAGGCCAGGTCATCTGGGGATCTGGATTTCCTCCACTTTCTCTCAGCGGCTCGCAGCATGGTTCTGCTGGATCTGAGAGAATCCGTCAGCCACGGGGAGGGGGGTGCTAGTCAGGCTGGTTTGGAGACAAGAGGACATAGTGAGTTGAGAGACTGAGAGAGGCATGAGTTAAACACAGAGGTGGCAACATCAATAGGCATTTTAGCAAAGGTAGCAGGAGGAGGAAGTGCAGAGAGAGCAGAAGTAGTGAGAGAGGAGTGTGAGAGGGTGCGGAGATTTCTCCTGAACATAACAGCGGGTGGGTTGTTCGCGGAGTTGAGGGAGAGTGGGCAGGAGAGAGAGAATGAGATAAAGAAATGGTCCGATACGTGGAGGGGGGTCACCGTGAGTTCAGATGTGGCGCAACTCCTGGTGAGTACAAGGTCCAGTTGGTTACCACCCTTGTGGGTGGCAGGCGATGGGGACTGAGTGAGGGCAAAGGACTGGAGGAGTGAGGTGACACTGGATAGCTGGGAACTGTCTGGTTGGAGGTTGAAGTCTCCCAGTAGGATTACAGGGGTACCATCCTCAGGGAAGGAGCTCAGGAGTGTGTCCAGTTCATCCAGGAAAGCGCCGAGCGGACCTGGAGGGCGATAGAGAACAACAATGTTAAGTGCAGATGGGTGAGTTACAGTGACTGCATGAAACTCAAAGGAGGAGATATTCAGGCAGGGTACAGAGGGAATAGAGAATTTCCAGGACGTGGAAATGAGCAAACCAGTACCCCCCGCCTCTGCCTGAGGCCCTGGGGGTGTGGGAGAAGGAGTAGCCAGCAGACAGAGCAGCTGGAGTGGCTGTGTTATCAGGAGTGATCCAGGTCTCAGTGAGAGCCAGGAAGTGGAGGGACTTCACCTTGGCATATGCAGTGATGAAGTCAGCTTTCTGGACGGCTGACCGGCAGTTCCATAGTGTCGTGTATTTTTCCCTTTCAACCCACAGTGAACAAAGTCTGTCCAAACAGAACCACAACAAAACCATGTAATAGAATAAGAAAAAGAATTTCAGTTTATTTGGAGATAAACTCAGAATGAGAGAGAGTCTTACCAGAATCTCTGTAACTTGAAAACAGAATACAGAGGACATTTATACACAATCTATTATTGCTTTACTGATTTGCCACAAGGGGCGGTTTCTAAACATACAGAGACAAAGGTATCCATTTCTTGGTGTTTAGTCATTCGATAACCTCTAACCTTCAAACCAAGTAACGAAAACATCCATCTCACAGACTGCCTGTCTCTGCAGATTGTGAAGGAGAGACACAGTGGGAGTGAAAACACAGCAGGCCTGCTTAAAGCCTACTCAGTGTTCACAGAGAATACATTGTTTAATTACTTAACTCAATATAATTGATCTACTATATTAAATGCTTGTCTCTATGTTAATACACACACATTGTCCTTCACAATAGTCCACCCACCACTGAGAGTTCCTTATGAGAGGACAGCGGTGGGCAGACCAGGTTAGCCGGACAGCGTCTGCGGTGGTTGGGCCTCCTGGAGCGAGGCATGGAGCACAGAGGAATGGGGGTTAGACACATGGTAGGGGGTGATAAGACAGGTTAGGTGGGGAAAGATCATTACAAACACAGTTCAAATTGCCGATGAGGCTGCCGTAGCCTCTACTTTAACTTATAGACTATTTGCTAATTTCCCGATTGCACTCAGCTGCTTGCAGGGCTAGTTCACTCAGGTGAATCTATTTTCGATTAGCAACACAAAAGACTAGCAGCTGGCCTAAAAACACAAAGCAAGTAAACAACTGACCGCTAATGCTGCAATTAACATCAACTAAACAGTGACTACGCTACAAACAGTTCAATTGACTAACGCACAGCTGAAACCGAATGAAAAACTACACTTAGCCTAGCCGACGGTAGATTATTGACAACGCTGGTCTGATTGCACTCTGAAGCAGGAATGCAAAACACGCTATTTATTCACTCAGGTGAATCTATTTTCGATTAGCAACACAAAAGACTAGCAACTGGCCTAAAAACACAAAGCAAGTAAACAACTGACCGCTAATGCTGCAATTAACATCAATAGCAACTAGCAGCCAGCACCACCAGGAACAGCGCAGCTATGCTGCAGTGCTGAGAGGAACAGCCAGGAACAGCGCAGCTATGCTGCAGTGCTGAGAGGACCAGCCAGCACCACCAGGAACAGCGCAGCTATGCTGCAGTGCTGAGAGGAACAGCCAGGAACAGCGCAGCTATGCTGCAGTGCTGAGAGGAACAGCCAGGAACAGCGCAGCTATGCTGCAGTGCTGAGAGGAACAGCCAGGAACAGCGCAGCTATGCTGCAGTGCTGAGAGGACCAGCCAGCACCACCTGGAACAGCGCAGCTATGCTGCAGTGCTGAGAGGAACAGCCAGGAACAGCGCAGCTATGCTGCAGTGCTGAGAGGAACAGCCAGGAACAGCGCAGCTATGCTGCAGTGCTGAGAAGACCAGCCAGCACCACCAGGAACAGCGCAGCTATGCTGCAGTGCTGAGAGGACCAGCCAGGAACAGCGCAGCTATGCTGCAGTGCTGAGAGGAACAGCCAGGAACAGCGCAGCTATGCTGCAGTGCTGAGAGGACCAACCAGCACCACCAGGAACAGCGCAGCTATGCTGCAGTGCTGAGAGGACCAGCCAGCACCACCAGGAACAGCGCAGCTATGCTGCAGTGCTGAGAGGACCAGCCAGCAACCACACCGCAGATCTGGGGGAACCACACCAATCCTGGGCCTTGGCAATAAACATGAAAAAGACCAAAATAATGATTTTTCAAAAAAGATCCAGATCTCAGGGAGCTAGACACAACTTCACAATAGGGAAAAAAGTAATTGAACACTGTACAAATTATAATTATTTAGGCCTGAAAATAAGTTCTACAGGAAATTTCAACCTGGCAGTGAATGAACTGAAAGAGAAAGCACACAGGGCATTCTATGCCATAAAACATCAAATAAACCTACAAATTCCAATCAAAATTTGGCTAAAACTATTAGAATCAATAATCGAACCAATTGCCCTATATGGCAGTGAAGTGAGGGGTCCGCTTACAAAACAAGATTTCGACCAATGGGACAAACACCAAATTGAAACCCTGCATGCAGAGTTTTGTAAAAATCTATTACAAGTACAGAGAAAAACTACAAACAATGCATGCAGGGCAGAATTAGGCCAATATCCATTACTAATCAAGATACAAAAGAGGGCAATTAAATTTTGGATACATGTAAAAAATAGCGACCCCCACTCCTATCATTACAAAGCCCTGCAATGCCAAGAGCTGAGCAAAGTAAAGAGTCCTCTCACACAGCTGGTCCTGAGGCTCAGTTCACTAACCACCCCTAACACCCCCCAGTCTCAGGACAGCATCACCATACATTCAATTAGAGTCAATCAAATTATAGCACAACACAAACAAAACTACACCACCTATTGGGACACACAAACACAAGCTCAAAGCAAAATGCAATGCTATTTGGACCTAAAAAGACAGTACACCATGGCAGAATATCTGACCACGGTGACTGATAAGAAACTAAGAACTACCTTGACGAAGTACAGACTCAGTGAGCACAGCTTGGCCATCGAAAAAGGCCGGCATCGGCAAACATGGCTTCCAAAGGAAGAAAGACTGTGCAAACATTGCCATCTCAACGAAGTTGAGACAGAGCTGCACTTTGTCACAAAATGTGAAAAATACACTCAAATTAGAAATGAATACTTTCCCAAAATAAATCAGAGATACCCTCATTTTAAAAATTTAACAAACATCCAAAAACTCCCCATCCTCTTAGGAGAGGAGAGGACATGCTGTGACCTGGCGGCACAATATATAGCTGCCTGCCATCGTCTTAGGGACAGTGAGTGACAGGAATCAATACAAACCATTTCCACATTTATATATTAATTCAATCACTTTATTTAGTTGTGTAATTAAAAAAAATTTTTATTTAAATTTTTTTATTTTATTATTATTATTATTTTTTTAATATTTATTATATTAACTATATTATGTATTATTATAAGATCACATTTGTCGTTCTCCATCATCATTATTATCATTGCCATTAATAATAATAATTATTATTTTTAATTGTATTTTGTTATATCTTTAATTGTTGTTACTTCTAAATTCATAATTTAAGAAGGGTCCTTGTTTTCAGGTATGGTTGCTGTTCATTCGTTTCTAGTCTTTGCTGTTTTGTATTGTGCAATGTTAGAAAGTATGTCTAGTTAATATGTCTTGGACTGTTTTGATGCAGTATGCTTTGGCAATACGGATATGTAATGTCTTGTCATGCCAATAAAGCTAACTGAATTGAATTGAATTGAGAGGGAGAGGGAGAGTGAGGGAGAGAGAGAGAGGAAGAGGGAAAGAGGGAGAGAGAACAGAGAGAGGGAGAGAGAGAGAGTGAGTGAGGGAGAGGGAGATAGAGGGAAAGAGAGATAGAGAGAGGAAAAGGGAAAGAGGGAGAGAGAACAGAGAGAGGGAGAGTGAGGGAGAGAGAGAGAGAGGAAAAGGGAAAGAGGGAGAGAGAGTGAGGGAGAGTGAGGGAGGGAGGGAGAGAGAGGGAAAGGGGAAAGGGGGGAGAGCAGAGGTAGAGGGGGAGTGAGTGAGAGAGAGAGGGAGGGAGAGAGAGAGAGAGAAAGAATGGAGTGAGCACACACCAGTGATGAGCTCTTAAATGTATTTCTTTTGACTAAGTTCTTAGTGGGACAAAATAGATATTTAACAACAGAATACCAAATAAATGAACACTGAACATGTGTAGAATAGAAATATTACTATAAATTGAAAATATCCAATATAGAAAACAATATAAAACAGATTTAGCATAATTAGCCAGCAAAGCTAATTAGCAAACTCATTTAGTAAGTAAAGCCAACTGGAACTGGACTGGACGCCTGAAAAAACAAAGAAGGGAGAATAAAAAAGAACAAAGCAGAAGAACACAGAAGGTAGGCCTCAATTATAGTATAAATGAATTAAATAAAATATTTAAAAAATAAAACTAAAGGCTCAACAACAAGTTGCAAGCTAAACATTCGCCAAACAGCAGTTGAAGAAAGTGACAGTTGGACAGAGTCTTTTTTGGTTACCATGGCAACGGAGCAGCCTGCAGGCAGCACAGAGATACAGTACCCTGTAGAAGTGACCAATGCCCAGTCCAGGAAACAGTACAAACTGTCACTTCTGAAGAGCAGCCCTGAGTCCCTGTACTGTGATTATGCTCATATAGAGGACAGCACAGTCAACACAAGCGAACCTCCCAATACCACGCCTGCACCTACCAACTCCACCCCTGTAGCCCCCAAGTACATGGAGCAAATGCGGGAGACCCTGGCCCTGCTGGAACAGGACTTCACAGAATTCTGGGAGTTGACCAGGGCCAGACTGTGTGAGCACAGCCTCTCCCAGCAGCTACGGGACGAGGTTTGCCAGGTGAAGAGAGAGTGCAGGATGGCACTGAGTGAAGCACTGGCTGAACTGAAAGAGCTGCAGGAGGACAATGGAGCTCTTAGAGCCCAGCTGGCCAGCTTTAAAGAGGACATGAAGCTCTTAGAGCCCAGCTGGCCAGCTTTAAAGAGGACATGAAGCTCTTAGAGCCCAGCTGGTCAGCTTTAAAGAGGACATGAAGCTCTTAGAGCCCAGCTGGCCAGCTTTAAAGAGGACATGGAGCTCTTAGAGCCCAGCTGGCCAGCTTTAAAGAGGACATGAAGCTCTTAGAGCCCAGCTGGCCAGCTTTAAAGAGGACATGAAGCTCTTAGAGCCCAGCTGGCCAGCTTTAAAGAGGACATGGAGCTCTTAGAGCCCAGCTGGCCAGCTTTAAAGAGGACATGAAGCTCTTAGAGCCCAGCTGGCCAGCTTTAAAGAGGACATGAAGCTCTTAGAGCCCAGCTGGCCAGCTTTAAAGAGGACATGAAGCTCTTAGAGCCCAGCTGGCCAGCTTTAAAGAGGACATGAAGCTCTTAGAGCCCAGCTGGCCAGCTTTAAAGAGGACATGAAGCTCTTAGAGCCCAGCTGGCCAGCTTTAAAGAGGACATGAAGCTCTTAGAGCCCAGCTGGCCAGCTTTAAAGAGGACATGGAGCTCTTAGAGCCCAGCTGGCCAGCTTTTAAAGAGGACATGAAGCTCTTAGAGCCCAGCTGGCCAGCTTTAAAGAGGACATGGAGCTCTTAGAGCCCAGCTGGCCAGCTTTAAAGAGGACATGAAGCTCTTAGAGCCCAGCTGGCCAGCTTTAAAGAGGACATGAAGCTCTTAGAGCCCAGCTGGCCAGCTTTAAAGAGGACATGAAGCTCTTAGAGCCCAGCTGGCCAGCTTTAAAGAGGACATGAAGCTCTTAGAGCCCAGCTGGCCAGCTTTAAAGAGGACATGAAGCTCTTAGAGCCCATCTGGCCAGCTTTAAAGAGGACATGAAGCTCTTAGAGCCCAGCTGGCCAGCTTTAAAGAGGACATGAAGCTTTTAGAGCCCAGCTAGCCAGCTTTAAAGAGGACATGGAGCTCTTAGAGCCCAGCTGACCAGCTTTAAAGAGGACATGAAGCTCTTAGAGCCCAGCTGGCCAGCTTTAAAGAGGACATGAAGCTCTTAGAGCCCAGCTGGCCAGCTTTAAAGAGGACATGAAGCTCTTAGAGCCCAGCTGGCCAGCTTTAAAGAGGACATGAAGCTCTTAGAGCCCAGCTGGCCAGCTTTAAAGAGGACATGAAGCTCTTAGAGCCCAGCTGGCCAGCTTTAAAGAGGACATGAAGCTCTTAGAGCCCAGCTGGCCAGCTTTAAAGAGGACATGAAGCTCTTAGAGCCCAGCTGGCCAGCTTTAAAGAGGACATGAAGCTCTTAGAGCCCAGCTGGAAAGCTTTAAAGAGGACATGAAGCTCTTAGAGCCCAGCTGGCCAGCTTTAAAGAGGACATGGAGCTCTTAGAGCCCAGCTGGCCAGCTTTAAAGAGGACATGAAGCTCTTAGAGCCCAGCTGGCCAGCTTTAAAGAGGACATGAAGCTCTTAGAGCCCAGCTGGCCAGCTTTAAAGAGGACATGAAGCTCTTAGAGCCCAGCTGGAAAGCTTTAAAGACGACATGAAGCTCTTAGAGCCCAGCTGGCCAGCTTTAAAGAGGACATGGAGCTCTTAGAGCCCAGCTGGCCAGCTTTAAAGAGGACATGAAGCTCTTAGAGCCCAGCTGGCCAGCTTTAAAGAGGACATGAAGCTCTTAGAGCCCAGCTGGCCAGCTTTAAAGAGGACATGAAGCTCTTAGAGCCCAGCTGGCCAGCTTTAAAGAGGACATGAAGCACAGAGACAATGTGTACAACACAGAGCTGCACAAGCTAAAAGAGCAGCTCCACAGGTACTGCAGCATGTGGGCACCTGCTGCCCATCAGCGCCCCACCCAGCCCAATCCCCCCATCTACAGGCCCAGAGTCAACCAGGAGCAGCACCTCAGCTATGCTGCAGTCCTGGCCCAGCCAGCCCCCCGACACGCCCCACCCCCAGCCCCCACCACTGAGCTGGGAGAGATTAAGAATCTCCTCAGCATCCTCTGCAGCAAACTGATGGGCTAAAGCTCACCAAAGTGGGTAGAAGGGACACTACTGTCCCTATTTGAAATTGTTAGAAAAAAAGCAGTTTTAAAATTCTGTTGTGTATATATTTTGTCTCATTTTGAACTGTTGAAAATAGATATGAAATCACTCTCAATTAGTTTGTGGAATGTTCAGGGTATGTGCTCCTCGACCTTTGGGTTCAAAAGCACAAGCCCTGAGTTTATTCAAAGTGTAAATAGTTACGATATAATTGTTTTGTTAGAAACATGGTGCCGTGTTGATGCGCTGACTCACTGTCCCTCAGGTTACAGAGAAATCATCGTGAAATCATTTAAATTAAAGCATGTCAAGCACAGCAGAGATTCTGGGGAATCATAATATGGTTTAGGGAAGACCTGGCAGCGCACATCACCCCAATAAAACAAGGCCGCACACATACAGTGCATCCGGAAAGTATTCACAGCGCTTCACTTTTTCCACATTTTGTTCTGTTACAGCCTTATTCCAAAATTGATAAAATTCATTTTTTCCCTCAAAATTCTACACACAACACCCCATAATGACAATGCGAAAAAAGTTTTTTTGAAATTTTTGCAAATTTATTAAAAAATAAAAAACTAAAATTTCATACTAAAGTATTCATACCCTTTGCTTTAACGTATTTTTAAAGTATCATATTTCATATTTGGTCGCATATCCTTTACATGCTGTTACTTCCTGAAGTCTGTGACCATCAACATCAAAAAACTGTCGATATCTTATTTTCAGGTACTGTTACAAGCGATACTATAACCTCTCTGCATTTGAATGGATCTCTATGGAAATTGGGGGGTGAGACTAGATTCAGCTGTAAATTACACTGGTACAGTATGGAACACATGGCTGGCTAAATGGCTGTAAGTTATCAAGGGTCTGAGCTATCAAACGAGCCCCAAACCATCACTCTGTTGCCAGATATGGAGTAGATGTGGATGGATCACTTTAAGGGTTGTTTCTCCTGACTTTTTTTCCGCATAGAGTTCTATAGGAAAATGAGTTAACCCACCTAACCTGTTTTATCACCCCCTACCATGTGTCTAACCCCCATTCCTCTGTGCTCCATGCCTCGCTCCAGGAGGCCCAACCACCGCAGACGCTGTCCCGGCTAACCTGGTCTGCCCACCGCTGTCCTCTCATAAGGAACTCTCAGTGGTGGGTGGACTATGGAACTGCCGGTCAGCCGTCCAGAAAGCAGACTTCATCACTGCATATGCCAGGGTGCATATGCCTCCACTTCCTGGCTCTCACTGAGACCTGGATCACTCCCGATAACACAGCCACTCCAGCTGCTCTGTCTGCTGGCTACTCCCTTCTCCAACACCCCCAGGGCCTCTGGCAGAGGCGGGGGTACTGGTTTGCTCATTTCCACATCCTGGAAATTCTCTATTCCCATTGTACCCTGCCTGAATATCTCCTCCTTTGAGTTTCATGCAGTCACTGTAACTCACCCATCTGCACTTAACATTGTTGTTCTCTATCGCCCTCCAGGTCCGCTCGGCGCTTTCCTGGATGAACTGGACACTCTCCTGAGCTCCTTCCCTGAGGATGGTACCCCTGTAATCCTACTGGGAGACTTCAACCTCCAACCAGACAGTTCCCAGCTATCCAGTGTCACCTCACTCAGTCCCCATCGCCTGCCACCCACAAGGGTGGTAACCAACTGGACCTTGTACTCACCAGGAGTTGCGCCACATCTGAACTCACGGTGACCCCCCTCCACGTATCGGACTATTTCTTTATCTCATTCTCTCTCTCCTGCCCACTCTCCCTCAACTCCGCTAACAACCCACCCGCTGTTATGTTCAGGAGAAATCTCCGCACCCTCTCACACTCCTCTCTCACTACTTCTGCTCTCTCTGCACTTCCTCCTCCTGCTAACTTTGCTAAAATGCCTATTGATGTTGCCACCTCTGTGTTTAACTCATGCCTCTCAACTCACTATGTCCTCTTGTCTCCAAACCAGCCCGACTATCACCCCCCTCCCCGTGGCTGACGGATTCTCTCAGATCCAGCAGAACCATGCTGCGAGCCGCTGAGAGAAAGTGGAGGAAATCCAGATCCCCAGATGACCTGGCCTCCTACCACACTCCGCTGGCAGCCTTCACAGCTGCAACCACATCAGCTAAAACTTCATTTTTCCAGTCTAAAATTGATGCATGTGTATCTAACCCACGTAAACTCTTTTCCACCTTCTCCTCCCTGCTCACCCCCCCTCCACCCCCTTCACCCTCCTCCCTCTCTGCAGATGACTTCCTGACCCACTTTGTGGGGAAGGTGGCCGCGATCCGGAACTCCTTCACGCATCCGGTGACACCCCACATCCCACATACTGAACCCATCGCTACACTGTCGTCCTTCAAGATTCTGGAGGACTCAGATGTGCTCGAGCTGGTGACGCGCCATCGCACAACCACCTGTCCACTAGACCCCATACCTTCAGCGCAGTCCTCCAGTCTATATCTGCTGAGCTCCTTCCATATCTGTCCTCCATTATTAACACCTCCCTAATCTGTGGCCATGTTCCTGCTGCCTTTAAAACTGCCCATGTAACCCCACTCCTTAAAAAAACCTAGCTTGGATCCCACTGATGTCAGGAACTACCGTCCTGTACCTCTCTTGCCCTTCCTGTCCTTAACCAACTGTCTGTTTTTCTCCACCAGAACAACCTGCTTGACCCCGCATCAGTCCGGCTTCAGAACCGGCCACTCCACTGAAACTGCTCTCCTGGCTGTGACGGAGGCCCCCGCCACTGCTAGAGCCTCCTCTCTCTCCTCTGTTCTGATTCTCCTTGACCTGTCTGCGGCATTCGACACGGTCAACCACAAACTCCTGATCTCCACACTCGCTGAGATGGGCATTTCTGGAACTGCCCCTCTCTTGGTTTGTATCGTATCTCACTGATAGATCCTACCAAGTCTCCTGGAAGGGTTCCGTCTCTGCTCACCATCCCCTGTCTACAGGAGTCCCGCAGGGATCTGTACTGGGTCCTCTGCTGTTCTCTATGTATACTAAGTCTCTTGGCTCAGTAATTAATTCACATGGCTTCTCATACCATAGCTATGCTGATGATACTCAACTCTTCCTCTCTTTCCCTCCCTCTACCCCACAGGTTAAGGAGAGGATATCTGCTTGTCTGACTGACATCTCTGAGTGGATGGCTACCCATCACCTGAAGCTCAACCTTGACAAGACAGAGCTCCTCTTCATGCCGTACAAGACCTTCCCACTACATGACCTCTCCATCACCGTTGACAGGATGGAGCCGTAGTGGCTGCCTCCCGCTCTGCAAGGAACCTGGGGGTGGTCCTGGACGACCGGCTGGACTTCAAAGAGCACATCAGGGCGACGGCTCGGTCCTGCAGGTTCCTCCTGTACAACATCAGGAGGATTCCACCGTACCTGACCACCTACTCCACCCAGCTTCTTGTCCAGACCATGGTCACCTCATGCCTGGACTACTGCAACTCTCTGCTCGCAAGCCTACCGGCCTGCACCATTCTGCCTCTCCAACTGATCCAGAATGCAGCTGCCCGGCTTGTGTTCAACCTTTTGAAATTTTCACATGTAACCCCCCTGCTGAGGTCACTCCACTGGCTGCCAGTTGCAGCCAGGATCAGGTTCAAAGTTCTGACCCTGGCCTACACTGCAGCCAATAGGACAGGCCCCGCCTACCTGCAGGACTTAATCCAGAACTATGTTCCTGCTCGACCACTTCGCTCTTCTACAGCAGGGCGACTGGCACTTCCCCCCCTCCGTGTCAAAGGCTCTTGCTCGTCCCGACTGCAGAGTTTTTCCACTTTAGCTCCTCAGTGGTGGAATGAACTCCCCATTCCCCTATGTTCTACTCCAACACTGCCTGCATTCCGTCGAGGCCTGAAGACACACCTCTTCAGACTCCACCTTGACTGATATCCTAACCTAGGAATATCAGTTCCTTGTGTTTACTAGTTCCCTGTGTTTTCCTGTCTGTTTATTATAGTTTATAATAGTATTTATAATAGAAGTGTAGTATTGCTGATTTACCCACAGCTTACTGTGAACTACAGTCAACGTTCATTACTAGGGATAGCTGCTACATTATGGGAAGGATGTGCTTTGTCTTGTCTGTTCTGTAGTGATCTTGATGATGTCTCTGTATGCACTTACTGTACGTCGCTTTGGATAAAAGCGTCTGCTAAATGAATGTAATGTAATGTAATGTATGCTAGTCTGTTTACTGTAAGGTTCGCCGCCGAGAACACCCGCTCCTGGGGCAACGGATGTCCCCGGCACAAGCAGATAGCGTCTGGCTAAAGCTGGGGATACATGACTTTTCCAATCGTAAGTGACAATGACAATAATGAGTACCACACATTTAACAAATGTCATATGCAGATTTTCTGTCTCTTGTGTCGCACACACATAACGACGGCTGTTTTTTCAGGAGCACAAATCTAAAAGACAGAGAATCTACGCAGACGGATGCAGTTCCAGAGACCCTCCCCCAGGGGGAGACAACAATCATTGGTCTAAAACGCGCAACGCCTCAGTGAGACCGACAGTGAGACCAAAGGATGTTTCGGGCTGTATTTTTTGAATGGAAGTCAATTGAGAAGATCCCTCAGCAGCCTGAACAAGCTTCTGTTTTGTGGACATTGTTCGTGACATAATAAATTGACTGCCTTGTCGCTCATCTTCAACATGTTTGTCATCACATACTCATTTTGGAGCGAGCTATGATGTGTCTACTACGAAAAAAATACGGTTTTGTGAGATGATAGACAGTAGAGAATGTTGCAGCAGTTAGAATTCATTTACGACACTACAGGCCCAGCGTCTCCGAGCTAGCACCCAAACTGTGGGATAGGTATCTCAAATCGATTGCTCCATCCTGTATACCATTGCTTAATAATAAAATATAAATCGGTGTTAGGTTGTGTGCCTGTTTGTTAGCGAGTCCGTTTTTGAAAGGATGTTTAATGGTAACTTATACCATCGCTAGCTGGCTAATTAGGTATAGCTAAACATCCAAATTTGCGTGCAATACTATACTGCCAAATGCCGTACATAACTGTCGAAAAACTCTGAAGAGTCTCACTGACGTCAATACTTTGAAACGATTGGCTAGCAACGGTGCACGTGATCCAAGCTAAGCTACTACTAGCCATATGCCGACAATGCAAAAGACGCGGAGTCTCCCATCTCCCCCTTTATAAGAAAATCTCTGGCAGTTCTCTCGTTCTCCAATAGCATCCATCTGCAGACTCGCAGAGTGATTTCTCGTGGTAGACCTGCACTCACGAGAATGTCTTTTTCCCCCCCGATATTTTGAAACCAAAACAAACACGGAGCCCATACAGCTTGCAACTTTGTCAGTATTGTTGTGGTAACTTGCAGAGTTGACATTATACGGACAGACACGCTCATGTGTCTGCCACAAATCGCTCCTAATCTGCAGTATTCCAAAAAACATATTTATTCGGCTCAGCCATCCGCACGTTGGATTTGATGTTTACTTCCGTATTTTTCCACCTCTGCCGCAAACTCACTTTTAATTGGCTAATGAAAATTCCCGTAGCGATTTCAGTGATTGGCCAGCGCAAACCACAGGATTATGCAAAGGACTAACCCCGATAAAATCAAAGCGTGTCTGATAAAATCGTGGCGTTCCCGACTGGGATCGTAGGAGACAGTATTTCACTCCCACACACATAACGATTAGTACAGTTGTGACTTTACAGCGCAACTAGCCTGTATTAGCCTGGGCTGCCCTGGACTACCACACTCTGCCCGACCTCAAATCGTTGCCAAATCGGGCTAAAAAATAGAATAATGTGTCCCCAGCATTAAGGTAGCCAGTCTGGGGAATCGGAATCTGTTGGGACGCACGTGTGCCTGTATTTTAAAGTATGCAACATGTTGCTTGTGCTGCTACTGTATTTGAGCACCCTTTTGCACAATTTACTCTAAACTTTGTCATCCCCCTTCTTTGTAAAATTATTCCAAACTGAGCTACGGTTTGTGCGTTTCATTTTGATGTGGATACTGGCTATAACGTTAGCAACAGTAGAGCAGCTCTCTCGCTCGCCACCCGTTATGATGTGCTAGCAACCTACTGGGGAAATAGGACAACCGGTTGACAACCCCGCCCCACAGTATGTTTAAAATAATGACATCTCCCCCATTATTTAACCCAATAACATCAACGACAAAATGCGGATTTTTTATTATTATTATGCAAATTAACCGATAAGCCGTTAAGCATATTCGGATATTTTTTATTTTTACGGCTATCCGGCTAACCGTTGACATCCCTAATTTGGACAGACCCCTCTAAATTTAATACCAACTATAACACAAAGAAACAACCCTGACCGTGCTGTAAACAAAAATAGTAGGGAGTTAGTGCATCTCTGTCGAGCCTTAGGCCTGTACATCCTTAATGGCAGAATCAGAGGGGACTCTTTAGGAAGGTTCACTGACTGCTCAGCTCTTGGGACTAGTGTAGTCGACTACGCCATCACTGACATGGACCCCACTTACATTAGTGCATTCACTGTCAGACCACAGACCCCATTTTCAGACCACTATCAAATCAATGAAAAGATTTGGACAACCCAGGAACATTGAAACACAGCCCTCTAAGCTGTACAATCTCAATAAAACATACAGATGGGCTTCAGACAGTATAGAAAACTTTGCGAAAGCAATCAGTTCCTCTGAAATTACTAACCTCATTAACAGTTTCCTTTTCACACAATTCGAACCAAATGAAAATGGCATAAATCTGGCAGTTAAAATGATAAGTGAAATTTTCAATCAATCAGCAATTAAAGCAAACCTCAAAATAAACAGGCCTTCCTTACCGAGCACAATGTCTCGAGTCAGATTGGCTTTCTTCCAAAACATCGCACTAGTGATCATATTCACACCCTACACACCAAAAAGACAAAGGAAAGATTTTTGCCTGCTTTATAGACTTTAAGAAAGCATTTGATTAAATTTGGCATGAGGGCCTCTATTACAAAATTCTGCAAAGTGGTGTAGGGGGTAAAGCTTATGATATAATTAAATCAATATAAAGTTGGGTTGAAGTCACTTAGGTTGAAGTCATTAAAAATAATTTTTAACCACTCCACAGATTTCATGTTAACAAACTATAGTGTTGGCAAGTCAGTTAGGACATCTACTTTGTGCATGACACAAGTAATTTTTCCAACAATTGTTTACAGATTATTTCACTTTTAATTCACTATATCACAATTCCAGTGGGTCAGAAGTTTACATACACTGTTGACTGTGCCCTTAAATATTTAATATGTGTCTAGCCTTAATTAGGCTATGCCATGTGCTCAACGGTTTGAGACAAGAGGCTGTCCTATATACTTTCTAATGTTTAAATTGCTTTGACTAATTTGAGTGCCGTCTTAAAATTCATTACATTCTTTAACGCATTCATATTGCCTGATCCTTGTTTAACAATCTCAAGTTAGTTATCTGTCGTCATTTCTTAATCATAGGCTACATATTGGTCTTCCTTTGATTATTCAGCAAATTGTTTGATTGTTAGACTACTCAAGCTAAATAAACGGGAAAAAAGTAGCCCTAATGCTGTAGCCCATACCCCGATTTTTCCAGCAATGCAGCTATCAATATACATAGCTATATAATAAGTCAGTGCTACACATTTTATGAAACAAAGAAAAATGCTAGCTTAGCGCAGAAAAAACTTGCTCTATTCATTGATATATGTTATTCAGTTAATTGCTTATTTGATAATTAAGAACTATAAATGGAAACAGGTTGGGATTAATATCCATGTAAAGGTAAGGTTACAAAAGGCCTATTTTACAGCCGACGGTACGCCACTGGATCATAATGTAGTTGACATGGTTCCTTACCGGGGGATTTAATAAGACAGAAGATGATGTCAGGGAATGATACCAGAGTTGGATCATTTGTCCACTGACTAACCGCATAAAAGCACTCAAGTAGCTTACTGTTTGGTTTATTTTGCCAAACTATCTTTAGAAAACGACGTCTCAATGTAATTTTCTGACATTATAATAAAATAACGATAGTTCGCTTGATCTACGATGTGTCCCTACTAGGGGTGGGAATCGAGAACCGGTTCCCATTAGGAACCGGTTCCAAGTTGTCCGATTCCTCGGAATCGTACGCCTCCGGGCTTATCGATTCTCTTATCGATTCCAGTATGTATTCCCGACAGCTACGCATAGCAAAACAAAGTCATGTCATGCGCGCCGTCGTTTTTCATTCAGTCAGCGCATGATGGCAGGCAGAGTTTGGCGCCCCGTCTAAAAATATAAAATGTAAACGTCATTTTTAAAAAAAAACTAATACTACTGCTAGGCTACTGTCATTTAAAAATCAATAGAAAATGTGTTCTCGTAAGCTCCATAATGTGATCCGTCTTCGGAAATGATCAACTATTCAGAACTATAACAGATTTGTGGAATGTGTGGACTTCCCTCGGGAGTCTATAACCAACTACAAGTGTAAAACTACAGTGTTTTGATTGGCGGTAGACTAATCTGACAACGATTGCCTGCTTGGCGACGCACAGATGAGTAGCCTAGATTTGGAAAGCGAATAACTAACCTAAATTAGCTAAATGATAATCTTCAATCTTCGTCATCTTCAGCTAATAAGAGAAGCCAGCTTGCCTCAGGTAACGTTAAAGATCCCATCTTTCTTCCATGTAAATGTATAGGCTAAATGAGATAGGGGAGAATGGTGACAGTTTATATAACTGTTGTTATACAGAAACCAACGCAAACGTTACGGTGCAGCTTATGAAACACGCCTAGGAGCGTAACTAACTCTAAAGTTTGCGATCTTCGTTAGGGAATGAAACTACTAAATATCCAAATCACAGAGCAGCGGTTAAACAACAATGTTTTTTTATCAGTTAAACTGATAATTTATCCTCTCTTCTCGCGTCCTTTTTCGTTATTTTCTGGTGTCTCTTACTTTCTTTGACGTCTGATATGTTTAAGCACTCGTATTGATCAAGCCAAATTACATTTATAATGCCATTTCAATTTACAGAATTATACAATTCAGACTTTTATTAGATGCTCTGCCACGTGCAGGCCTATAGCAGATAAATATTTTCCATGATATGACTAAGAAATATGAATGAATAATGAATGCTTTATTCTTTATAAATATTGTGTCATTGAATCCATTTTAGATGACCACCCAATAGTAATAGTTGGTCTTTTAATAGCCTGGGAGCAAATAATATTAAAGGAATCGATAAGCGGAATCGATAATGGCATCGGTATCAATAAAATCAAACGATTCCCATCCCTAATTTTGACATATGGCAGGTGGACGTTTTTTCTTTTAAATCTTCAAGATTCTGCAAGTTTTGGAGCACCTGTTAAGAACACCATGAACACCAGCACCTACAAAAATATTTAAATAATAAAATAATGCCTCCCCCCATCCCACGGGATTATAGTATGGGCATATAGTATACAGGTGTTTCTGAATTATAGCAGTTCTGCGAGGAAGAGTGGGCTAAAA
Source organism: Synaphobranchus kaupii (assembly GCA_029718625.1). Taxonomy (NCBI): domain Eukaryota; kingdom Metazoa; phylum Chordata; class Actinopteri; order Anguilliformes; family Synaphobranchidae; genus Synaphobranchus; species Synaphobranchus kaupii. The sequence continues at coordinate 217,921 of JAINUF010000025.1, forward strand.
TTCCTCCACACAGCAATGTGAAAGACTGATATTGAATTATAGGAAGCGTTTGCCTGCAGTTAAGTGTAAGGGGGCAATTACTTTTTCACACAACGGAAATGGGTGTTGGGATTTTTTGTTCATTAAATAAATGAAATAAGTAAAAAACAAATGTGTCAATTGTTCACTCAGGTTCCCTAAAATCAATATTATATTTTGTCTAAAGATCTGAAAACATCCAGTGCGAGAAATATGCAACAATAGAGAAAATCAGGAAGGGGGCAAAAACTTTTTCACGGCACTGTACAAGCAACTCCCCATTGTCTACATGCATGTCTGGTGATCTAGTTATTAAGCCTGGTGTTTTGGGGGGGCGTTACCCTTTAACTGACACACCAAAAACTAACAGAAATATTCCAGGAAAAAAATTTTAATCACAAACCTGGTCAATGACAGCGAGGGTATCATTGATTGTGCGCCCTGCAACTCCTCCTTTTTTCCTGAAGACTTTCATTTCATGAATTTCGGGATGAGTGGAATCGTGGTGATTCGCATGAACTCGGCACATATCTGGAGTTTTAACAAGAAAAAAATACAACAAAGAAAGACAACTTACAACACAACCTTATGGGGAGTTTTCATTTGATGGCATTTAAGACATTGGCTAAGATGGTACAGAAACAATTTATGTTTATTTTCATCTCCATATTTTCTGGGAATGTATTAGAAAGGTTGAAGTAGCTATTGTGTAAATATATATTTTTTCTGAAAAATGTCTTAAGTATTACATTTAACATAGCTGCAGACACCCTGGATTCACAAATGTGTCTAAATCAATGATACCAAGTAAAATGTTAATGAAATCTGTCACAGTATGAGATCTTAAATACTTTAAAGTGCCAATCCAGTGAAAAACTGACTTTTTTTTTTCATTAAAAATGCATTTTAGTGAAGATACAGTAAATCTGGGCTTAACTTCGGGAAGCACAAAGCTTGGCAAGTTGCCAAAAGCGTGTTCTGCTTACGTTTCACTGTGCTATACATTTCACATTGCTGCATAAGCACGAAGGAGGATCCAGGGGTGTCTCCATTCAAACATTTCAAAAAACAACTATCTTGAACTTGAGGACAGACACCTGGAGCGTGAAAAGGCGAATGGACTGGCTGTTTAATATATTTGTTGAAAATTATAGGGTTTTGTTTTAATAAAACATAGCCTAACCATTTGATTCAATGTGATGAACATGGATTTGACTGTTTACCATGTGAATTTTAATACTTAAAAGGGCCAGTTCGCCATTTTTACACTTGAATTTGGTGTTCCTAGACGGTTCCGAGGCCCCCAGGGACAACGCGTACAGTTCCTCTGGGGGCCTAGGAACCGTCTCTGTAGTTCGTAGTTGCGTCTCTTGAATTTATCTAATGTCTGTATACGGGAAAAATACAATTTCTATAAGAATCTTAGCAAGTCAATTCTGCAGCATTGGTTCCACTGCTTCAAGCAAGCCCAATAAAGCAAAACTAAAGTATTTGAAGGATTTCAAATACATTTTGACCCAAGTTTGATATACATATACAGAGACATTAAACTCTATTTAAAGGGGAGGTTCACCAAAATAACCATTTTCAAATAATTTTCTTACCTTCAGTAAGCAGTTCGTAGAACCCGGTTGTTGTAGCTAGCCCACTCATGTAAACAATCCATTGAGGCCCACCCAACTATTTAATGAATGAGAGACTACAACAACCCTTTTATGAATTTGTTATAAGGTAAGAAAATTACTTGAATATTATGTTACTAGAGCAAAACACCCTTTGGGCATTTCTGGCCTCCCTGCCCAACCCCTTCCCATCGGCCCTCCTCCACCCTGACCATGCCCACCCCTGAAAAATACCTTATGCAAAGGCCACACCGCTGAGCAATATTTGTGACAAGTTTGGAGGCGATCAGACCAATGATGGCGCAAATCCGAACAAATAGCTGTAAAATTATAGTAGTAATTTAAGACAATTTAACGACTTTTAACGCCTAATATTTGTAAAATTGAATTTAAGAAATTTTAAGACTTTTTAAGGACCTGCAGACACCCTGGAATCACAATATCTCAATATGACCATTTTGTCACAACACAATTATGTGTAACGAGTATTAACAATAATATTGAATTATCGCCCAGCCCTACCTGATTGTTGTCCTTTTTGTTGACCTCAGACAGCAGCGCCAACCTCTCTCTCTCTTGACTTTCTTTGTTTTCTCCAGCTGGATAGTCTGGGCAGAAATTGACTTCAGCTCTCTTTGGTTTCTTTACTTGGTTTGGACCTGCACATTTATCACCCTGTCTGTGCTTAAGCGAATTAATGCTCAACTCTGAGCATCCCAGGTTTCTCAGCTTGGTCCGGTAGTTCCCCATCTTGAATTTCAAACTTATTTTACAACCACCAAATCCACCAAGAGATCCTTTCTCCTTTAAGCATGGATGCTTTAGAATCAAAGCTTGTGCAACATCATCAAACCGGGCACTTGAGGGGTAAGCTTTGTACTTAAGTATTTCTGATGCCAAGGCATCCAAAATGTCTGACTTGAGTTTAGGGCTTGGGGTCAGGAAAGTGCCATTGCTTTGGTACACCTGGTTTGCCTTCATTAGTTGCATCTGCACATCATAGCTGAACTTGGGTATAGGGAAGCTGGCTGGCCAAGCTTGGGATCTTAGCACCGAGGCTGATGATGTTGAGGCTGATGATGTTGAGGCTGATGACGTTGAGGCTGATGACGTTGACTCAGGTGATGAGAGTACATCGGTGTCTGCAAGAGAACAGGATTCATCCGAGCTAGCGGTAAGAGGTGTATGAGGAGCAGTTGTTGCCAACAAGTTCAATATTATTGGTTCAATTGGTTCAATAATCACTCTGATTGTTCCTTTGTCTTGGAGATCTGCTGTTGAGGTAAGATTCACAAACGCATTGTCAAAATCAATGTACATGTACTGTAGTCTGTAGTGCCCTGAAACTCTACATTGTCTTTCAAGCTCAATTTTAACTTTGTCTACAGACTTCGGAATTCCAGAAGGCAGAATTAATTTCGCACTGTCATTTTCTCCCAGGACAATCAGAAGCTTGGCCGGAGCAGTCATGTCTGTTGTCACGTCCGTCTCTTACTCTAAAAGAGAGAAAAATAGATTAAGACACAGACCCTGGTAAGTAGCACTCTTAAAAGGACAGATCACTGAAATGACACAGACCCTGGTAAGTAGCACTCTTAAAAGGACAGATCACTGAAATGACACAGACCCTGGTAAGTAGCACTCTTAAAAGGACAGATCACTGAAATGACACAGACCCTGGTAAGTAGCACTCTTAAAAGGACAGATCACTGAAATGACACAGACCCTGGTAAGTTAAAGATGCACAATCATGCTTGTTTAAATTGAGATTATTTGTATTAAATGCTTACGTTCTGTTCTTTAATCACCATCAGCAAAGCTGATGAGAAGCACGGAAGTCACTGGCGGCAAAGCTTCAAGGCACAAAGAGCCCAGTTATGTCAATTGGCACTTTGTGCTTTGAAGTTTTGCTGCCAGTGACTTCGCTGTGCATCTCATATAAACGGCTATGCTGACGGCGATTAAAACAAGCATGCAAACAGAATGTAAGCATTTAATACAAATAATCTGAATTTAAACAAGCGTGATTGTGCATCTTTAAAGGGCTAGATCACTGAAATGATACAGAACCTGGTAAGTAGCACTCTTAAATGGATAGACCCCAGCTTCCCATGACTAATATCGCCGTTCTAATGAATGTTTTGGTATTTTCCCCTTGATTAATAATTTTGTTATGTTAATATTTATCACTGTTCTGTTAGGTTTTGTTTTCAAATCCCAGAAGTTGCAATACCTAACGGAACAGTGATAAATATTAACGTAACAAAATAACTTATCGGGGGGGGGGGGGTTGGGGGGGATGCCGAAATATTCATTAGAAGGGCGTATTAGTCATGCGAAGCCCACTAAGACACACAGACGTTTCAGCCTTGTGCCTTTTTATTTTTTTAATAAATCAAAACGGCCCGTGACTGCTTGCCTTTTTTATTTTTTTTTATTTTTTTTTTTACTATTGGGATTTTACGTTTGGCTAGAAGCACCCTTATATGTAAAGACACTTTAAATATTGGAGTAGAACACGTCCTCTCTCTTTCTTAACCTGTTCATAAGACATAGCACTTTTAGATAATAGCTCATTTGGCTGTTTTCCTTTACATTACCTGAAGAATGTATGTATCTTTTCAAAGTAACCATCCGAAGAGCTCCAATTTTGTAATCAGAGAGGGGGTAACAGTCTGCCAGTTCAGTCAACTCAACCAGAGAAACATCCCTTGGAGATGGATCCAATTCAAAGGATCGGTAGTGTTCCTTGTACCATGAGCATAACTTCTTTACTATGAATGCCACACTATCTTTCACAACACACATCTGTACAATTTCTGCAAAATCTGGCAGTCCACCAACTGATCCATGCACTATTGTCATGCCGTTTTTGTAGTTTATTCCATCAACACAAACATTTTGTGCAAAATTAACCACAGCAGCATCAGGGTACTTCAGACTGAGGCTAAGTGCAACATCCTGTAAGACAGGAATTAACGCCCAGAGCATCTAAAGAGCACACCATACCGGGAAGTGGCTATCAAGTCACGCTTCTGGTGCCAGGATGTTTGCTGAGACCATCTGGCCTAAGGTTTACGGTGTCCGAGAATGTCCTAGGATTTTATGGTCCTGGGAGAGACTTTGATCTGTTTGAAGCTCCCGCGCACGGACAATGCAAGACTGCCCCCACCTGATGTCACTGAGACAGGCGACATCCTTTTCATTCAAATCACAGCATGGTATAGCAGTACAGACTGCTTTAGTCTTCAAAAAGCTTAAAAACCTTAAAATGTGATGAATATTTATGCTACATTGTGCAGTATATACTGGAAATAGTCCTGATACTGGAACATACATTGTACACTCTTTTTCCAGATGAATAAGTATATATTGTTCAGTTTCTCAGTATTACATGAATAAATACACACAGTTAATGTACCTGACTGAACAGGGGAAACTAGGGTATAATGTAATGTTCTTCAACAGGAATCCTGGGACTGTTTGTGGCATTAATGTTAATCACATTTGAAAACTACGCAGAGATGGGATTCTCATGACAACACGAACGTAGACCTATTCATGTGTGATATCGTTTTGATGGTCTTGGTGTGTGTAGTGCAATGGCATATATTTCCTACATGGTCAACATGGAGGAAATATATATTTCATAACTCAGGAGTAAACTGCCGCTGTGGAATTAGACCACAGGAAACTCTTTCTTCCAAACCCCCCTTGAAGGAGGGACGAAAGGTGCAATATTAGCCTTCTGGCCAGTTTATGGTTTTACGATCATCCACAGCCAGATCAAACACAGAATTTGGGCTTATAAGCATAGGAAACAGAGAACTCGGGGGAAGCTGTAATCAGACTCTCCCGCACATCTCACTCTGTGTATTGTGTGTAGTGAATTGCCAGGTATGATTTAATATTTTTCTATACTCTATTTTTAATATGTTGTGTTGTAATTTGTAACTATGATTTGATTATTTTAAAGTAAAGAACCTACCTGGTAAACTGTTAAACTTGATTTGTGTGGTTTCTCTGAAAAAGACATTCTATCTCTGTTAACACGGTAATGAGTTGATTGATTTCCTCAGTCTGGATTTCCCCCTCTGCTGATCTAGGGAGATTGACTAGTTAAGCTTAATGTATCACGGAGTATTGCACCCGTAGAACTCTGTCTTAAGTTAGATCATCTCCGCATGCCTTTTATACATGTTGAGAACGGACGTTGCCAATATTATCTTCTCGGGTCCCTGAGCCTTTAAGATAGGCTATACCTTATGAAGTGGCCTCCTCCGCAACCTCTGAGATAAATGGAGACATCTAGTCAGCCGTGAGTGGTGTACATAAACGGCCGTATGTAGCACTCGGTGGAACCGGCGCATCCAGTTCAGAGAACAGGCTCAAGAGTACGAGAGTACCTTAACAAATCAATTATAAATTCTACATTTTAAATTATATACTAATTATTAAATTGGAGTCAGATATCTACGAGTATGGAATCAGCGTTGGTGGCTGACCGTTAATAAAATATACACAGGCTGCCTTTTTGGGTAAGCTGGAGTCAGCCTGCAGACCAGACTAGAGCGGGAGACAAAGTGGTACTATTGTCTCTGACACGTGGTCCATTACTAGCTGATCCCGCGAATTCAAAGAAGCAGTCTCATCCGGTTGTAATAACAGTAACATTTCAACACTCTTACCTTTTCCCACAGCAACAGCGGAACATATCACGTTTAAACCTTCGCTCCGAGCTATTCCCTCATTGGTCTAGCTGCTAGGGATTTACAATTGGTGACCCCGACGTGATCCCAGTTGCTGTTTCTGATGTTTCAGTGACAGGTCCGAACGACGTAATCCCTCTGTCAGGAGGGCGTCTGCTTTTCATGACCCGTTAATTTCTCCTGCAACTTTGTTTAAAAAATTCCCTACAGTTTGGCGTAATTGACAGGATATTCCTAACAAGGGATTTTCTGGTCAGTGTAACTCCTGGTTCTTGATCCTTGGTGTGGTGAGTAACACAATTCTTTTACGTAGTAGTATATGCTAGGGAGAGTTTTTGTTGTTTCACCATGTAGACACTGTTTAAGGGATCGACATATCCCGGACAGGCCCTGGGACCGTAGAAACCGGGCGCATTCCAGATTACTGCCCTTCGGGGAATTAATAAACAATGGAAGGCAGGGAAAGATAGGAGAACTGCAAAGTTTTCTAAATCTGTGTAATTGTGAGGTAGCAGCCCTCACTGTTATATATATTTATATATATATATGTATGTGTGTGTATGAGTGTATATATATGTGTATATATCTATATATATAATATTGACACTGTCATTTTAAAAGGCAGAAGCTATTTGCAATTAGGTCATTATGACTGCAATAATTATAGAACCCTAGAATGGGTAAATGGAAGATGTGTGCTTCAAGGCTTAACTTAAAGGTTTGAGGATGTGTATTAAATAAAGTAAGAGGTTTGAGATATTGCATAGAAGGTATGTTGATGCAAGATACTGTTCTGTTGTTCCACAATACTGTGGGAGACGCAGAGGATCTTGTTCAGACACAGAGCGTATATGTAAATCATGTGACAATAGCACATTGGGCACTGCTCTAAAATCCAGCAGGCCATGCTTTCAGAGGAAAGCATATCTTTAAAAACTGCATAACATCTTTGCAGAAGTTAAAAAATGGTTCATAAGCTATTTTTATGTAAAAACAGAAGTCTTCCTTCTGTAGTTACTTTTTGTGCCATATTGGTGTTTTCTTTTACTTTTAATTTGTGTCTAGCTATACATCTGTGATACCATAAGGTTAAAGTGCATAGTATAGATAAATAACTATAAATCTATATAAATTGCCTGGGCAGGTCATGTAGTAAATGTTGGAATTCACCAACATACCTACTTGTGTGCCAATTAAATTAACTGAGGTATGGTTATTAAATCTCATAGATGTATTTTTGGGTAAATTTCCTCTAGCACAAAAACCCTGTGCTAGAATGTCTGTCTGACGTCAATAGACCAGTCAGTGCTATAAAATGAACTAAAAGCCATCAGAGTTTTCACTTGCCTTAATTAGGGCCAGCATCTTCTGTTCCTGCAAGGAAGTGTTTATGACTACTAAGGAGATGTCTTTCTAGTCAGGGCTCCTAAATGGTTTTACAGTTTGGGAGTTGGTCTTCCTCAATTAAATAACTAACTAACTAAATTAAAATAAATAAATAAATAAATAAATAAATAGAAGAAGAAGAAGCAATTTCTTCTTTAACTTTACTCCATATTTACCCCTTTCATTTAAAAGCTGAAGTAGGGTCATTTTTTAGCAAAGACTGGCTTATTGGTCTCTTTTGTCCATTTGTCTCTCTGTATCTTTTCTTTCTATCTGTCTTGTGGAGTATCTTTGTTCCATAAAAAGCAGTAAACCTACATTCTTCAGAGAGTGTATGATGTTAATAATCAATAATCTAACCTGGCAATAATCATTTAACTGTCACATAACCTGAACTATGCAGACAATAACCCTGCATAGGGTTCTCTCCTTTTTCAGAGCCAGAACTAAGAGCTTTAACAGTAGGCCGAAGGTTTTCGTTTGGACCAGGCGGAAGGAGGGAACCTACTGCGTGGGGCGATGCGAGGCTAGTTTGGAGGCTTTCACTAGCCCTCAGAACTGTATCTGGACGCTGCATCACTGACCACCTGCGGTTACCGCAAGCCCATACAGTGCCCTAAAATCTACCCCCTCCCTCCCGGCGGCCTTATTAAAAGAAATGTTAATACAACTGTTGCATGACATGAATCTTGTAATGTCACATGTGAATTAGAACATTTCAAACATCCTGTCAGCGTATGTAACACATTGTGATATGCATGATGAAATGTATGCATGGTTACAGACACGGCTCGATGATTTAGTCTCTGATTACAAAGTCAGACTCACCGTTCAAATTCCACCCGTACGTTCAAAATGGGACCTGTTTGGTGACATTACAGGTCTTTTTGGCACAGGTAATTCCATTTCTAACACTTATCAAATAACCAAACGATCTCAGTATTCTGCATGGTTGGCAAATCAGGGCGCCACTGGTTTCCAACACCTCACTAATAGTAATAAAAACATAATTAAGGCAATTAGGTCTGAAGCGCAGGCGCTTCTCACCATCAGCCACTCATTATTCAATCAGACCCGTACCATCGAGTGTGACTTAGCCTGCAGGACGTGTACACAGGATTTGTTTACTGCTGCCAGATAGGAAATCTTGGACCTTCGTCTGCGTAAAACCCCTAGGCATGTATTAATTACCTCATTGAGACCTTATACCTGCACAGGTGAATTGCGTCAGAGAAGATGAAACATATATTATTCTGAATTGTTGACAACATTAATGATGTTTACTGGAACTGCATGTTTAGAATGTATAGGGTTCTTTGTTTCCTTTCCTTTAATCCACCCAGACCAAGTGTATCCAAATTCCACTACCATACGCTCCATTGGCGTAGTAGTGAAGAATCAGGTCCTCAAATTAGATAATCTAACAGGGTACATTACCATGAGGGGCACTGAAACCATATTCACCACCCGTACATGTTGTCATGAGACCTCAAGTTATATAATTTGTACTTGTAATACTTGTAATCTTTTTCCCACAATGACACCAAGCTCATTCGTGTTCAGTCCTCGCGGCCACGCGGATGCAATCCAGGTCTCCCACACGCAATGGTGCGTCATCCGCTCAGCCCAAGACGCCTACACCTGGTGGGACTGGGTGTTCCGAGAGTGCGTCATCGCCAGCGCCCTCATCTTCACCTTCACCTTGATCCAGGTTGCTATTTCCGACACCTTATCCGCAACCTACACACTTCCACTCACGCTGCACTGGTTCTCAGCCCTCTCCAGCTGCCCCAAGGCCGGCCATGAGACCACAGGCACCAGCAGGGGATCGCCCAGCCAGGGTTTTCCATGACCCCTTGGGACTGTGTTCTTCTTGTCCCACGGGGCCAGAGGGGGGAACTGTAAGACAGGAATTAACGCCCAGAGCATCTAAAGAGCACACCATACCGGGAAGTGGCTATCAAGTCACGCTTCTGGTGCCAGGATATTTGCTGAGACCATCTGGCCTAAGGTTTACGGTGTCCGAGAATGTCCTAGGATTTTATGATCCTGGGAGAGACTTTGATCTGTTTGAAGCTCCCGCGCACGGACAATGCAAGACTGCCCCCACCTGACGTCACTGAGCGGACCACATCCCTTTCATTCAAATCACAGCATGGTATAACAGTACAGACTGCTTTAGTCTTCAAAAAGCTTAAAAACCTTAAAATGTGATGAATATTTATGCTACATTGTGCAGTATATACTGGAAATAGTCCTGATACTGGAACATACATTGTACACTCTTTTTCCAGATGAATAAGTATATATTGTTCAGTTTCTCAGTATTACATGAATAAATACACACAGTTAATGTACCTGACTGAACAGGGGAAACTAGGGTATAATGTAATGTTCTTCAACAGGAATCCTGGGACTGTTTGTGGCATTAATGTTAATCACATTTGAAAACTACGCAGAGATGGGATTCTCATGACAACACGAACGTAGACCTATTCATGTGTGATATCGTTTTGATGGTCTTGGTGTGTGTAGTGCAATGGCATATATTTCCTACATGGTCAACATGGAGGAAATATATATTTCATAACTCAGGAGTAAACTGCCGCTGTGGAATTAGACCACAGGAAACTCTTTCTTCCAAACCCCCCTTGAAGGAGGGACGAAAGGTGCAATATTAGCCTTCTGGCCAGTTTATGGTTTTACGATCATCCACAGCCAGATCAAACACAGAATTTGGGCTTATAAGCATAGGAAACAGAGAACTCGGGGGAAGCTGTAATCAGACTCTCCCGCACATCTCACTCTGTGTATTGTGTGTAGTGAATTGCCAGGTATGATTTAATATTTTTCTATACTCTATTTTTAATATGTTGTGTTGTAATTTGTAACTATGATTTGATTATTTTAAAGTAAAGAACCTACCTGGTAAACTGTTAAACTTGATTTGTGTGGTTTCTCTGAAAAAGACATTCTATCTCTGTTAACACGGTAATGAGTTGATTGATTTCCTCAGTCTGGATTTCCCCCTCTGCTGATCTAGGGAGATTGACTAGTTAAGCTTAATGTATCACGGAGTATTGCACCCGTAGAACTCTGTCTTAAGTTAGATCATCTCCGCATGCCTTTTATACATGTTGAGAACGGACGTTGCCAATATTATCTTCTCGGGTCCCTGAGCCTTTAAGATAGGCTATACCTTATGAAGTGGCCTCCTCCGCAACCTCTGAGATAAATGGAGACATCTAGTCAGCCGTGAGTGGTGTACATAAACGGCCGTATGTAGCACTCGGTGGAACCGGCGCATCCAGTTCAGAGAACAGGCTCAAGAGTACGAGAGTACCTTAACAAATCAATTATAAATTCTACATTTTAAATTATATACTAATAATTAAATTGGAGTCAGATATCTACGAGTATGGAATCAGCGTTGGTGGCTGACCGTTAATAAAATATACACAGGCTGCCTTTTTGGGTAAGCTGGAGTCAGCCTGCAGACCAGACTAGAGCGGGAGACAAAGTGGTACTATTGCCTCTGACACGTGGTCCATTACTAGCTGATCCCGCGAATTTAAAGAAGCAGTCTCATCCGGTTGTAATAACAGTAACATTTCAACACTTTTACCTTTTCCCACAGCAACAGCGGAACATATCACGCTTAAACCTTCGCTCCGAGCTATTCCCTCATTGGTCTAGCTGCGCGGGATTTACAATCCTCTTTCAGGATATCAACAGGGACCGTTGAGACTCGCGCAACCTCCAAAGAGGTTTTTTCACAGCTTGATGAATGCATGTCATAGCCAACCATGAGCTGGTGTTTATGGGCCAGAGACTTTGCTATGTTTTTAAAGCAGTTTGTGTGCCTAGCAACTTGTTTAAAAAAACTGTGTTTGGCCTCAAATCTCATTGTCCACAATAAAACAAGTGGACCAAAGAGGCGAATCATTGCTGGATAATGTTCCAGAAAGTGATGTTTTGGTATCAGTTTGCGTTCTGGGAAAAGTTGTTGGTACCTATATCGATGCTCCGATATTTTACTCTCCAAATAGGCAATTGACTCGTTGGTATGAACAGGGCAAACAACCAGCTCCACAATATCCTTCAAGTCTAGTATGACTTGCCAGGCTGGTTCATCCTCTGGTATCAAATTTCCAACAATTAGTGTTATCAGTCGTAGTAAACACCAATTCTCGTGTGCGTTGCCACCAATGGTCATTTTACTTTGGAAAGTACGTGGTACTAAATGAGGCCGATTAGTCTTATCTCCTTCCTTATATGGAAATGTCTGAATCAGTTCATTAAGTTGATCAAAAGTGAAATACTTCTTGGCTATAAGTAATCCAAAGCATTGAGCTAACTCAACAGGCACTATGCCCTCAAAAAGATCGTGTGCAACATCAGGGGGAAAGCCTGCAGTAATCTTAAAGAAAGACTCTCAGCTAATGGGCATGCTTTTTTGACACCATAACAGGTTACCCCTTTCTCGTGTGCACTTGCTACATGTACCTGATGCAGTGCTTCGGTTCTTAGAGTAAAGTCACCATCTTTGACCTCCTTTGACTGAAATTCTGAACGCATGGAAGTACAAAATCTACAGCAGTAATCTGCAGAGAAACTCTCCACAAAACCGGCCAATCCATGAGCTCCAAGGTTATCCGCCACTACACACTGAACCGTACCTTTAATGAATGGTCCGAGATGGTGGATGAACACCCCCTGCTGCTCTAATGTGACGAGGTCCATGCAAAAGAGGCTCCAATATTTTTTGATAGCCAAAGGCCTTCACATCATCACTTTTACATAATAATGAAAGATAAATTGAAGACAATGATGAATTACATCCTGGTGGCAAATTTCCCAAAATCCAATAAACTGCACAAAGTTTATGCTTTTTGCGTGACGTCCCTAACGGATTACAGATCTCAAAATCATCTATATACAAGCACAAAGAGATTCGAAGTTCATCACCTGATAGAAACTCATTATTTTGAAAACGATGACCATCTTGATAAGAAGTATACTGCTCCTCATTAACTAAATTTTGCCGTGCATGACTATCAATAACTTTATTGAGTACATCCTTTTGTTTCAGTAACTGCTGTAATGATTTCAGGATGGGAATATACTGAAAAGTTCTATTTGTTTTCGAATCAAGTACGTATTCCACTGGGTCAATGACTTGGAAATGTTCCCTGTAATATTGTTTACGTTTGAAAGCAGTAGCTAGTGGGCCATCCTTTGCTACAGCTTTTAACAAAGGGTTAGATGAGGACAACGCACTGGTCAGTTCTTTAATGATCAGCTGGTCTATACAGATATTGTGATTCTTAAAGGTATCTAGAATAACTTGGGTTGATATGGGCACAGATGCAGAGCCAATCAAATACTGCAAATCAGTAAGCAGCTCGTCAATTGCTGTGCAAGGAACATGGAAATAGTTTTCCAGTTTTAGTAAGACAGATGCAAATTTAAACTCAATGGTCTTTGACAAATCCTGTGCTTCTGTGTCACTTTCAATATCACTATCAAAATCAGCATTACTGTTACCATCTTCAGCTGAGAATCTGACATCAACGCTATCATCAGACAAATTTTGAGTTTCACTTATCTCTATAATGCCTAATTTAAAGTCTTTCACAGAATATGAATTGTGCTTCCTATTTTTATGTGACTTAAAAGTGCCATAAACATTTGTGTGGAAAGTACAGCCCTCAAACATGCAATGTACTGTTTCATGACTCTTTAGGTGGTTGTTGATGTGACAAAAATACTCCTGTTCTGATGCTATGCCACTGCATGGGCACAAATGACAGTTAAAGGTAGCCAAACTCACTGATTTGTTGACATTTTGATTGGCATGTGACCTACTTAAATGACTATGAAGCACATTCCATGTTTTGAAAACGCAGGGGCAATCAGAATATGTACATGGATAGGGGTTTCTGCGGCCAAAATGGCCATGTGCTAACTGTTTTAATAATTGAGACCTTGATGTCACAGCTGTCCCGCAATCTTTACACCGCCACATTCACATCTCTGTGGAAAAAAGTAAGGGGAAATTAGCCTGTTGTGTTATGAAATATTTGTACTTATATTACACACACACACATTATTCCAATCGTTATTACAATTTTTTGTTCATCAGTATTTTTTAGTTTATTTTGGATCCCCATTAACGGACGCAGAACGCCAGCTAATCTTCCTGGGGTCCTTGAAGATTAAAAAGTTACATTCAATTACATGCAATTACATAAATACAACACATAATACATTACACTTTACATATATGAATACATAAATAAATACAATTACATCACTCAATTTACCCCCACCCCATCCTACCCAACCCCACCCACCTCATTACATTAGCAATATTACACACACTTACAGTTGCATTTATCACAGACTCCAACCACTTTGAGCTGCATATTTCATTAAACAAAATATTACAAAATGTTATATATAAAGTATTAAACATTGTGTATGCTTGTACCCAAAAGGAACCATTTTAGTTGCTTTTTAAAACTTTCTTTGCTTGTTGCTTGAGTAATGACATATGGCAACCTATTCCAGTGTGAGATGGCCCTATACATAGCAGTTCTTTTCATTGCATTTGATCTCGGTAGAGGAATCGAAACATGACCCCTGGTAACTTGTCTTGTCCTATGCTCATGTCTGTCCTGGGAAAAGGTTATTCTTGAGTACAGGCAGTTTGGTTGTTTAGACACAGTTATATTCCTGAATAATGTTAGTAGGCTGCGTGTTAATCTGTGTTCTACTTTCAACCAGGCAAGATCACAATGCATTTGGTCTACACCTTTTCTCATAGAACAGCCGAGTGCAAGGCGAGCTGCTCTATTCTGCACTATCTGAAGTTTGTTTAGGTCTTTTTTTGCTGCATTTGACCAGATTGCTGGGCAGTAGTCAAGGTGTGATAATACCAAGGTTTGAATAACCTGTAAGTGGGTAAGTGGTGTTAATAAAGAGGAGTATCTTCTTATCATAGATATTCCTTTCCCCATTTTACCAGTTATCTTGTCTATGTGATTCTGCCACGATAGATGTTCATCAAGAAGGACTCCTAGAAGTTTAGCCTCAGTAACCTGTTCTATACAGCTGCCCTTGATGGATATTCTTAATTGTTTCTGACGTCTTAATACATTGTTTGAGCCTATTACAGTAAGGTTACACAATACATACACAATACCAGTGGTGGGAAGATAGGTGGATGTGGAGTTTTTTGCTTTTGTTTTTGTCTTTGATCAGTTTGAAAACCGAAACTGAAAACCCCTTTGCATTATGAGTGAGTAGCTAATCCCCCGTCGTCGTAAATAAATGGCAAATAAACGCCAATTACATGTTACATGTTGCAAATAACATGTCATATTTAACAGTATATATATAATAACCATAACATACGCCGCCTAATGTATTTAAATACGTTTAAAAAAGAACGTACGAAAGCTCGTGTGTATTCACTCAAGTACAGCAACGTATTTCAGCCCTAAGTGCGAGGGGTGGTCGCTGCGGAAATGTCGACACTACGGGACTTTGGCAAAATATAACAAGATAAACTCTTCAGGGTTCATGAGAAAACAGCTGTAGCTGAATATACTGGTAAGTACTTGGTTTCTTAAACATATTTATACGAGATTTTGGAGAAAAAAATTAGGTGTCTTCTAAACCGAAAGTGCATCTGGTACTGTATATATAGTAGGCTACAGTAAGCAAGAGGAAACTGCGATTGCTCAATTGTACAACGTTTTAAAAAAATATTATTGTTTCTATACGTGAACATGATTTTTTTTAGCCTGTATAAACGGTGTATTTTATGCATTTTACAGTCTGTGACTGTAGCCAGAGGAGGGTTGTAAGTGCTTTGGGCTATTAATAACGCCCTCCTAATTTATTGCACTGCAGTGTAACTGGAGAAGCTGAGGTTTTCGCAAGAGGCTACCCTTTTAAAAAATACTGCGTCAAGATTTACGGGGTTTTCTTAAAGCTGTAGTGTATATTTTCAGATGAACATGAATACTGTAATTGAGTCGCATGCGTCTCAACCACTAGGGGTGAAGTTTATAGAGTTAAATGGTCGGTATAAAAGTGAACTTAAAAGCATTCTTATTCAGAAGAAACAGCTAAATCACACATTTTTAATCAACCAGCTAACTGCTATGTAACATAGCTAACGTTAATTTGCAAGCATTCTAACTTAACGTTACCTAGGTCAAAAACAGACCGCCGTTATCCCTTCATTCTAGAATATACACACATTATCCTCACGGTAAAAACACAAAGTGATAACTAATCATATTATGTAGTAGAATATTTGAATATGTGCACGCTAACGTTAGTGAAATGACGTATTGACTAGCAAGCTAATGTTAGCTTGCTAGTCGGGTAACGTTACATTATTTCACTAGCGCCGGGCACAGATTCAAATATTCCACTGCATAATTATTATTATTATTATTATTACATTAGCATTTAGCAGACGCTCTTATCCAGAGCGACTTACACAACTTCTTATTACATTTATCCATTCATACAGCTGGATATATACTGAAGCAATTCAGGTGAAGTACCTTGCTCAAGGGTACAACGGCAGTGTCCTACCTGGGAATTGAACCTGCAACCTTTCGGTTACAAGTCCTGTTCCTTAACCATTATACTACACTGCCGCCCTAATAATATAATAATATAATCCCCACATGCCATTTCCTAATATATATTTTGATATAAGTTTTTTCTTACCATTTATAAAAGGTCAGCAAAGGATTGAACAGGATTCCATTCCAGGTTCACGATTCCCTCGTGCAGTCATTAGGTGGTGTGCAGTAATGTGGGCAGATGTACGGTGTTCATAAAGGGACAAATTTCTTACTTTTACTCAACAAAGTTTCATTGTCCAAACACAAAGTTATTGAGTAAAACCCAGCAAACACTTTATTTCATTAAAACAACACAACTGATTCAATTTCACCCGGTTACATGCATTTGTTGAGTAATTACAATGAAATGGGATTTTATAAAACCAGCAATATCGAGATTTCAGACTATTTACTGGCTTCCCAGCAATTTTACGTTTAATGTACGGCTCATCTATTGGTAGTGAAATTAAAGGACAAATGACGTCAGGTTTCTCTCTGCTGTCCTACCTCTCTGCGGACCAAAGGGGTTTTGCACCGTAAAAGGTGCGCTGTTGACATTAAGTTGTGCGTTTTGTTGCGGGGGAAATTGTTGTTGTTGCTGTTGCTGTTGCTGTGCAGCAGGACAGTGACCAGCGAAATGTCCAGGCTGCCCACAATTATAACAGGTTTGTCCACTGTTCTGGCTGTGGGGCAG
>JAINUF010000025.1:237500-392500 GCA_029718625.1 Synaphobranchus kaupii
GATGACAGGTTGCTACATATGAAGCAGCTAGTGGGGCTGTGTGTGTAGATGACAGGTTGCTACATATGAAGCAGCTAGTGGGGCTGTGTGTGTAGATGACAGGTTGCTACATATGAAGCAGCTAGTGGGGCTGTGTGTGTAGATGACAGGTTGCTACATATGAAGCAGCTAGTGGGGCTGTGTGTGTAGATGACAGGTTGCTACATATGAAGCAGCTAGTGGGGCTGTGTGTGTAGGTGACAGGTTGCTACATATGAAGCAGCTAGTGGGGCTGTGTGTGTAGATGACAGGTTGCTACATATGAAGCAGCTAGTGGGGCTGTGTGTGTAGATGACAGGTTGCTACATATGAAGCAGCTAGTGGGGCTGTGTGTGTAGATGACAGGTTGCTACATATGAAGCAGCTAGTGGGGCTGTGTGTGTAGATGACAGGTTGCTACATATGAAGCAGCTAGTGGGGCTGTGTGTGTAGATGACAGGTTGCTACATATGAAGCAGCTAGTGGGGCTGTGTGTGTAGATGACAGGTTGCTACATATGAAGCAGCTAGTGGGGCTGTGTGTGTAGATGACAGGTTGCTACATATGAAGCAGCTAGTGGGGCTGTGTGTGTAGATGACAGGTTGCTACATATGAAGCAGCTAGTGGGACTGTGTGTGTAGATGACAGGTTGCTACATATGAAGCAGCTAGTGGGGCTGTGTGTGTAGATGACAGGTTGCTACATATGAAGCAGCTAGTGGGGCTGTGTGTGTAGATGACAGGTTGCTACATATGAAGCAGCTAGTGGGGCTGTGTGTGTAGATGACAGGTTGCTACATATGAAGCAGCTAGTGGGGCTGTGTGTGTAGATGACAGGTTGCTACATATGAAGCAGCTAGTGGGGCTGTGTGTGTAGATGACAGGTTGCTACATATGAAGCAGCTAGTGGGGCTGTGTGTGTAGATGACAGGTTGCTACATATGAAGCAGCTAGTGGGGCTGTGTGTGTAGATGACAGGTTGCTACATATGAAGCAGCTAGTGGGGCTGTGTGTGTAGATGACAGGTTGCTACATATGAAGCAGCTAGTAGGGCTGTGTGTGTGTTGATGACAGGTTGCTACATATGAAGCAGCTAGTGGGGCTGTGTGTGTAGATGACAGGTTGCTACATATGAAGCAGCTAGTGGGGCTGTGTGTGTAGATGACAGGTTGCTACATATGAAGCAGCTAGTGGGGCTGTGTGTGTGTAGATGACAGGTTGCTACATATGAAGCAGCTAGTGGGGCTGTGTGTGTAGATGACAGGTTGCTACATATGAAGCAGCTAGTGGGGCTGTGTGTGTAGATGACAGGTTGCTACATATGAAGCAGCTAGTGGGGCTGTGTGTGTAGATGACAGGTTGCTACATATGAAGCAGCTAGTGGGGCTGTGTGTGTAGATGACAGGTTGCTACATATGAAGCAGCTAGTGGGGCTGTGTGTGTAGATGACAGGTTGCTACATATGAAGCAGCTAGTGGGGCTGTGTGTGTAGATGACAGGTTGCTACATATGAAGCAGCTAGTGGGGCTGTGTGTGTAGATGACAGGTTGCTACATATGAAGCAGCTAGTGGGGCTGTGTGTGTAGATGACAGGTTGCTACATATGAAGCAGCTAGTGGGGCTGTGTGTGTAGATGACAGGTTGCTACATATGAAGCAGCTAGTGGGGCTGTGTGTGTAGATGACAGGTTGCTACATATGAAGCAGCTAGTGGGGCTGTGTGTGTAGATGACAGGTTGCTACATATGAAGCAGCTAGTGGGGCTGTGTGTGTAGATGACAGGTTGCTACATATGAAGCAGCTAGTGGGGCTGTGTGTGTAGATGACAGGTTGCTACATATGAAGCAGCTAGTGGGGCTGTGTGTGTAGATGACAGGTTGCTACATATGAAGCAGATAGTGGGGCTGTGTGTGTAGATGACAGGTTGCTACATATGAAGCAGCTAGTGGGGCTGTGTGTGTAGATGACAGGTTGCTACATATGAAGCAGCTAGTGGGGCTGTGTGTGTAGATGACAGGTTGCTACATATGAAGCAGCTAGTGGGGCTGTGTGTGTAGATGACAGGTTGCTACATATGAAGCAGATAGTGGGGCTGTGTGTGTAGATGACAGGTTGCTACATATGAAGCAGCTAGTGGGGCTGTGTGTGTAGATGACAGGTTGCTACATATGAAGCAGCTAGTGGGGCTGTGTGTGTAGATGACAGGTTGCTACATATGAAGCAGCTAGTGGGGCTGTGTGTGTAGATGACAGGTTGCTACATATGAAGCAGCTAGTGGGGCTGTGTGTGTAGATGACAGGTTGCTACATATGAAGCAGCTAGTGGGGCTGTGTGTCCTTCACCCAGTAGAATGGGAAGTTTTTCTTGGTCAGGAAGTGTGGCAAAATTTGGAAGTATTGTTGCTGTTTTTTTTAAGAATTAATTCCGAATTTCCCTATATTTATAGCAGTGTAGAAGGAAGTGTATCTCTGTCTCAACCTCACCTGTCTCACAGTGATCACATGTCCTCTCCTCTTTGGGGCGCCAGGTTTGTTTGTGTCTTCCTGTTTCAATGGCCAGGCTGTGATCACTTAGTCTGTATTTGGTAAGGATCTGTCTCTGTTTTATATCTCTGACAGTGGAGAGATATTCTGCCAATTTGTAATTTCTTTTTAGCATATTATAACAATTTAGTTTGTTTTGCAATTTTGTCACTGTCTTCCAATGTTCCAAATAAGAGTCCTTTGTTTGATTTATTAATTGGTTGATTTTAATTGAAGCAGTGCTGGTCTGAAACGGGCCATAATTAGTATTGTTAGTTTTTATTTGGTTTGTTAGTTTCAGGGCCAGCTGACTGAGAGGACTTCTATTGGGGCTTAGCTCATGGGATAGGAAGGCCTTATATTGGAGGGAATCTGGTTTACTTTGTTTTAGATGAGTCCAAAATTTTATTGCTCTTTTTTTAATGTCAATAATTAAAGGATAACGGCCTAATTCTGCCCTGCATGCATTGTTTGGTGTGTTTCGGTGGACCTGGAGTATGTTTTTGTAGAATTCAGCATGCAGGGTTTCCACTGGGTTTTTGTCCCATTGTAAATAGTCTTGATGGCTAAGTGGACCCCATACCTCACTTCCATATAGCACAATCGGCTGTAATACGCTGTCAATTATTTTTAACCAAATTCTTACAGGAATTTTAATGTTGTAAAACTTTCTTTTGATTGCATAAAATGCCAAAAAAAAAAAAAGCCCTTTTGGCTTTGTCTTTTAGTGCATTCACTGCTAGGTTAAAGCTCCCTGATGCATTGATTTTCAGACCTAGATATGTGTAATTTGTGGTGTGTTCCAAAATTGCGTTACAGAGGGTGAAACTGTATCTGCTTCTCTGAGACCTGGCCTTTTTCTGGAAAATCATTATTTTGGTCTTTTTGAAGTTTACTGCCAGGGCCCAGGACTGGCAGAATTATTCTAAGATGGCCAGGTTCTGCTGTAGCCCTTGTTCTGTAGGTGACAGCAGAACCAGGTCGTCTGCGTATAATAAAAATGTAATTTTGGTGTCATGTAGAGCGAGTCCAGGAGCTGCAGATCGTTCCAGCATTGTGGCCAATTCATTAATGTAAATATTAAATAGTGTTGGACTCAAGCTGCAGCCCTGTCTCACTCCACGACCCTGACTCTCTCTCTGCCTCTCCCTCTCCCTCTGCCTCTCTCTCTGCCTCTCCCTCTCTCTCTCTCCCTCTGCCTCCCCCTCTCCCTCTCTCTCCCTCTGCATCTCTCTGCCTCTCCCTCTCTCTCTCTCTCTGCCTCTCTCTCTCCCTCTGCCCCTCTCTCTCTCCCTCTGCCTCTCCCTCTCTCTCTGCCCCTCTCTCTGCCTCTCTCTCTCTCCCTCTCTCTCTCCCTCTCTCCCTCTGCCTCTCTCTCTCTCCCTCTCCCTCTCTCTCTGTCTCTCTCTCCCTCTGCCTCCCTCTCCCTCTGCCCCTCTCTCTGCCTCTGCCTCTCCCTCTCCCTCTGCCCCTCTCTCTGCCTCTCCCTCTCTCTCTCTCTGCCTCCCTCTCTCTCTCCCTCTGCCCCTCTCTCTCTCCCTCTGCCCCTCTCTCTCCCTCTGCCTCTCCCTCTCCCTCTGCCCCTCTCTCTGCCTCCCTCTCTCTCTCCCTCTGCCCCTCTCTCTCTCCCTCTGCCCCTCTCTCTCCCTCTGCCTCTCCCTCTCCCTCTGCCCCTCTCTCTGCCTCTCCCTCTCTCTCTCAATTCAATTCAATTCAATAATGCTTTATTGGCATGACTGCATACAGACTGTTACAATGTTGCCAAAGCAGGTGAAATATTAGTAAGAGTACTTAAAATAAATACCAACTAATTAAAATGGAACAGGTAAGTAGATATGTAAATATGGTTATAATAAAGGGAAAACATAAATGAAGAAATAAATAAAATAGTAATAGCAACAGTAATAAGGCAATGCAGAAATATATAAAATTAATAATAATAATAATAATAATAATAATAAATAACAGTATTTCCATTACCCGCTGTCCCTATGGCTATGGCATTCTGACACATATTGTGCCGCAAGGTGTGTCCTTTGTCCCTCTCCTAGAATGAGTGCCAATTTCTCTTTGTCATCTAGGAGTAGAAAATTTGGAATTTGGTTTTCAAATTTTTTCTGGTATTTTTCTCTAATATTTTGGAATTTATCACACTTTAGGAGGAAGTGCATCTCTGTCTCAACCTTACCTGTCGTACAGTGACCACATATTCTTTGCTCTTTTGGTAACCAAGATTTTTTATGTCTGCCTTTTTCAATGGCTAGACTGTGGTCACTGAGCCTGTACTTGGTAAGGATCAGTCTCTGCTTTCTATCTCTGACAGTGGAGAGATAGTCAGCCAATTTGTATTCTCTTTTTAGGGCCAGATAACATTCTAATTTGTGTTGTAATTTGGTTTCTATGTCCCAATGTTCCAAATATGAGTTTTTGCATATTTTAAAATATCACAATTCTGAATATAAATTTTTCTCTCTCTGCCTCTCCCTCTCTCTCTGCCCCTCTCTCTGCCTCCCTCTCTCCCTCTCTCTCTGCCTCCCTCTCTCTCTGCCTCTCTCTCTCCCTCTGCCTCTCCCTCTGCCTCTCCCTCTCGCTCTTCCTCCCTCTGCCTCTCTCTCTCCCTCTGCCCCTCTCTCTGCCTCCCTCTCTGCCTCCCTCTCTCTCTCTCCCTCTGCCTCTCTCTCTCCCTCTGCCCCTCTCTCTGCCTCTCCCTCTCTCTCTCTCTGCCTCCCTCTCTCTCTCCCTCTGCCTCTCTCTCTCTGCCTCTCCCTCTCTCTCTGCCCCTCTCTCTGCCTCCCTCTCTCCCTCTCTCTCTGCCTCCCTCTCTCCCTCTCGCTCTTCCTCCCTCTGCCTCCCTCTCTCTCTCCCTCTGCCCCTCTCTCTCTCCCTCTGCCTCTCTCTCTCCCTCTGCCTCTCCCTCTCGCTCTTCCTCCCTCTCTCTCTCCCTCTGCCTCCCTCTCTCCCTCTCTCTCTGCCTCCCTCTCTCCCTCTCGCTCTTCCTCCCTCTGCCTCTCCCTCTCTCTCTCCCTCTCCCTCTCTCTCTCCCTCTCTCTCTCCCTCTCGCTCTTCCTCCCTCTGCCTCTCTCTCTCCCTCTGCCCCTCTCTCTGCCTCCCTCTCTCTCTCTCTCCCTCTGCCTCTCTCTCTCCCTCTGCCTCTCCCTCTCTCTCTGCCTCTCTCTCTCTCCCTCTGCCTCTCTCTCTCCCTCTGCCCCTCTCTCTGCCTCCCTCTCTGCCTCTCTCTCTCCCTCTGCCTCTCCCTCTCTCTCTCCCTCTCTCTCTCTCCCTCTCTCCCTCTGCCTCCCTCTCTCTCTCTCCCTCTGCCTCCCTCTCTCCCTCTGCCTCCCTCTCACTCCCTCTGCCCCTCTCTCTGCCTCCCTCTCTCTCTCTCCCTCTGCCTCTCTCTCTCCCTCTGCCCCTCTCTCTGCCTCTCCCTCTCTCAATTCAATTCAATTCAATATGCTTTATTGGCATGACAAAATTTCACAATTGTATTGCCAAAGCTTGTTGATCAGAAAAAGGAACATGTCAACATTAGAAAAGATACAAACTAACAATGATTACACAACTGAATGATATATATACAGTAACACAGTAACAGGTATGTGTGTGTGTGTGTGTGTGTGTGTGTGTGATGCAGTAACAGGTTTGTATGTATGTGTTTGTGTATGTGTGTGTATATATGCATATGGATTTCTGTGTCCGTGCGTGTGTGTGTTCATGTTTGTGTGCATGTTATTAAATGTTTGTGTTCCATCACTCACTGTCCCTCAGACTGTGGCAGGCAGCGATGAACTGTGCTGCAAGTGTAGAGCACTCCGCTCTCTCCCCCAGTAGTACTTTAAATTTTTCTTGATCAGGGAGGTCATTGAAAAATGGGCAGATCCGGTTGAATTTAGGGAAGTATTTTTCTCTGATGTTTTCATATTTTTCACATTTGGTTGTGAAGTGCAGCTCTGTCTCCACCTCCCTCAGAGAGCAGTGTTGGCACAGCCTTTCCTCAACAGGAAGCCATGATTTTCGGTGGCGACCTTTTTCAATGGCCAAGCTGTGCTCACTGAGTCTGTACTTTGTCAAGGTGGTTCTCAGCTTCTTATCCGTCATGGTCAGGTAATCTGCCATTGTGTACTGTCTGTTTAGGGCCAGATAACACTGCATTTTGCTTTGTGTTTGTGTTTGTTTGTTCCAATAGTTGATGTAATTTTGTTTTTGGTAGGTTATAATTTGGTTGACTCTAATTGATTTAATATCTATGTGCTGGTCCTGAGGCTGTGGGTTGTTAGTCTGGGTGAGTGAACTAAGCGTCAGGACCAGCTGATAGAGGGGGCTCTTTTCTTTGCTCAACTCTTGGAATTGCAGGGCTTTGTAGTGGTATGAGAGGGGGTCACTATTTTTTAAATGGTTCCAAAATTTGATTGCTCTTTTTTGAGTTCTGATTAATAATGGATATTGGCCTAATTCCGCCCTGCATGCATTGTTTGCTGTTTTTCTTTGTACATGTAAGATGTTCTTACAGAACTCTGCATGCAGGGTTTCAATTGGGTGTTTATCCCATTTTGCAAAATTTTGATTTGAGAGTGGACCCCACACCTCGCTGCCATATAGGGCAATTGGTTCAATTACTGATTCAAATAGTTTAAGCCAAATTCTAATTGGAATTTCAATGTAAATTTGTCGTTTTATGGCATAAAAAGCCCTGCGTGCTTTCTCTTTCAGTTCATTCACTGCAAGATTGAAATTTCCCGTGGAACTTAATTTCAACCCTAAGTAATTGTATTGTGTGCATGTTTCTATGGAGCGTGTCCCTAGTGTGAAATTTGATGTAGTTCCCTGAGATTTGGACCTTTTTTGGAAGGTCATGGTTCTAGTCTTTTTCATGTTTACTGCCAGGGCCCAGGTCTGGCAGTACTGTTCTAGCAGGTTCAAGTTCTGCTGTAGCCCTTGGATGGTGGGTGACAGTAGAACTAGGTCATCTGCATAGAGCAGGAATTTAATTTCTGTGTCGTAAAGCATAAGACCAGGTGCTGCAGATTGCTCCAACTTAGTCGCCAATTCATTTATGTATATGTTAAATAGAGTTGGGCTTAAGTTGCAGCCTTGGCGTACTCCACGTCTCTGGGTGAATAAATTTGTTCTTTTGTTGCCAATTCTGATGCCGCATTTATTGTCTGTGTACATTGATTTAATTATGTCGTATGTTTTACCCCCTACACCACTTTCAATAACTTTGTAGAAAAGACCATTGTGCCAAATAGAATCGAATGCCTTTTGGAAATCTATAAAACAGGCATATATTTTTTCATTTTTTTGGTCAATTAGGGTATGTAGGGTGTAAATGTGGTCAGATGTGCGGCAATTTGGAAGAAATCCAATTTGACTTTTACTGAAGACATTGTGCTTTGTAAGGAAGTCTATTAGTCTTTTGTTAATTATGCTACAGAGAACCTTCCCCAGGTTACTGTTCACACAAATGCCTTGGTAATTGTTGGGGTCAAATTTGTCTCCATTTTTAAAAATAGGGGTTATGAGTCCAAGATTCCAAATTTCAGGGAAGTAACCTACACTCAGAACCAAATTAAACAATTTGAGAAGAGCCAATTGGAATTTTTTGCTGCTATTTTTAAGCATCTCATTTAGGATACTATCAGGCCCACTTGATTTATTAGTTTTGAGGTTCTGAAGTCTTTCCTTCAGTTCCTGCTCAGTAATGGGAGAGTCCAATGGATTTTGGTTATCTTTTACAGCCAATTCTAAATTATGTAATTTTTCTTGGATATGATTTTGTTCTGAATTTATGACTAATGGTATTGTTTCATACAAAGTTTTAAAATGGTTAATCCATTCATCTCCATTTTGTATGGCCAATTCTTCTGGTTTTGCTTTATTGAGGGTTTTCCAGTTTTCCCAGAAACGGTTTGTGTTTATGGACTCTTCGATTAGTGTCAGTTGTTTGCGGGTATACTGTGCCTTTTTTATTCTGAGCATGCGTTTGTATTGTTTTAGAGTTTCACAGTAATTAAGGCGTAAATCTATATTGTTTGGATCTCTATGTTTTTGATTTGATAATTTTCTAAGTTCTTTTCTCATATTCTTACAGTCCAAATCAAACCAATTATCCTCCTGGTGTTTTTGTTTAATTTTTGATTGTTTCAGTTGGGATATTTTTGCTGTTTTTCCAAATATGTAATTAATTTGTTTTACTGCTAGATTGACTCCTTCTTTACTGTGAATGTATGTGGTATCCAGAAAGTTGTCTAATAGTGTTTGAATGTTTTGACTGTTGATTGCTTTCTGGAACTCTTCTGTGCTGTTTTGGGCCCATCTGTATGATCTGGTAAGATTGAACAGCTCGCTGGGCTTTGTGTGTGTGGTTGTGTTATTTTCTGTCTTTTTGAGAAACACAGTAATTTGGCTGTGATCTGACAGAGGAGTTAGTGCTTTAACAGTGAATGCTCTGAAAGAGAAAGGGTCTAGATCTGTTACCATGTAATCAACTGTACTGCTGCCAAGAGGAGAGCAAAAGGTATTTCTTCCCAGAGAGTCCCCTCGTAACCTACCGTTGACAATGTACAGACCCAGGCTTCGACAGAGCTGCAGGAGGTCTTTCCCGTTCTTGTTAACCTGTGGGTCAGAGCTGTTTCTAGGGAAGTTAGTAACATTTTTCATATAGTTATTGCCCATTATGTGAATATTACCTGTTTCAATGTTGAAATCAGGTAAGGAGCCTGTTCGGGCATTCAAATCTCCACAGATCAGCACATTACCCTGAGCCTGGAATCTGCAGATCTCGTTTTGGAGGCAAGGAAAGGTATCATCTTCGTAGTATGGAGATTCACTTGGGGGGATGTAAATTGCACAGAGGAATATGTCTTTTTCTGTGTTTGTTTTCTCTTTCTTGATTTTAAGCCAGACATGTGATTTCTGTGTTTTAATTGTTGTTATGAAATTTTTAAGCTCTGACTTATACCAAATTATGATTCCCCCTGAATCTCTGCCACGTTTGATTGTGGGGTGTTTGGTGGATGATATTATGATTTCTTTGTAGTCTGGGGGACAGTGAGTGATGGAATCTGATTTACACCAAGTCTCCTGGAGGATAATGATGTCTATGTTTTGTGTGTTTTTCCTGAACTCCAGGGTCTTGCTTTTACATCCAAATAAGGATGAGTTAATACCCTGGATGTTCCACAATGTGATTGCTAAGGCATTCATTTAAACAGCAAATTTAACAATTTAACAAAATTAACCATTATTTTAAAATGAGATAAGACACAAATTTAGACAGGGAAGTATAGTTTTCATGGGGAATTAGTTATTTTAGGTAATTGGAAATGATAAATTAGAAGTTGATTGTTGGTATTTTATGGCGAGCTGTGTGCACTCACTGTACACAGCCCATCAGTCTGGTGCATATGAGGCTGAGCAGGTGCTTGATCTCTCCCATGTCCGTGTTGCTGGTGCTGGCTGGCCCTTTCAGTGCTGCAGCATAGCTGTGCTGCTCCTGCTGCTGGGCTGGACTCTGGTGCTGTGGAGCTGGGCCGGGCCTGTGGTGTCTGAGCGGGGGGCTCACATGTCCTGCTGGCGGCGCTCTGGGTCTGGGGGGGCTGCGCTGGTGGTGGTGCTGTGGCCGCTGCGTGGTGGGGTCCCTCTGTGGGGGAGAGAAGTAGAGGCCAGCTGGATGAAGGCTGGGGGGTCGTCTGCTGATCCTGGGGGGGCTGCTTGGGCTGCGGCCAAGGGCGACGTCCTTCAGCGTCCTCGCTAATATGCTGACTAAGCCTTTCTGGAGGTGGACATGGTCGTGGAGGCATTCCAGGCGTAGGGTTGGGTGGTGCGCTATGTGGACATTAGGCATGGGAGCACATCCACGTGAAATGGCAGCATTGATCCTCTGGATGGTCTGAGGATGGAAGTCTGTCCTGGGCAGGATGGTAGAGATGGTGATTTTGGAGGAGGGGAAAGTCTGAGTGGCTCGCTCTGCTACTCTCCTCACAGACTCTGCCACTCTCTCCTGCTGGGTCCTCAGGTCATTAGTGCCTGTGTGGACTATGATGTGACTTGGTTCACCCAGGTTTTTTTTGGTAAGCAGTTCAAATGCATTTTCTGCTTTTGGGCACCAAAGTTTCACGACTCTATGGTTTGGAAAGAGCTGCTGTTCATTTAGAAATTTACCGTTTGAGTCTATAAGAATTACAATTTCTGCATCTCTGTAGTTTGTTTTGTTTTTTGATTTTGGAGATTGCTTGCTGGTAATAGCCTCTGTGGGGGTTGCTTTGGGTGGTGTTGCTGTGCCTTCCTTAGCAGTGTGTGCTTCAGTGGCAGAGGGGGCTGGTGTCACGTCTCTCTCTGTACTGGGCTGTGGGGTGGCTGTGAGTACCTTCTGACTCTGTGCTGCTGGGCTGGTCTCAGTCAGAGTGGGGGTTGATGTGGGTATCGGTTGAATCTGCACTGGATTGGTCTCAGTCAGGGTGCTGGTGGAGCCAATATTTGAATATTTGAAACCCCCAAAATATTATTAGAATAGTATTTCAAGAAATTAGAATAGTGTGTCGAAAATCAGCATTTACTTCAGTTATTTCAGAGAATGAATGTTTTAGACTGAGTGTCACACTATCATCTAATTTACTTGACAATTGGCCAGAAGACCATCATTGACACCCTCCAGAAGATGGGTAAGCCACAAAAGGTCATCGCTAAGGAGGCTGGCTGTTCACAGAGTGCAGTGTCCAAGCATATCAATAGAAAGTTTAGTGGAAGGGAAAAATGTGGCAGGAGAACGTGCACAAGCAAAAGAGATGACCGTAGGCTTCAGCGGATTGTCAAGCAAAGATGATTCCAAAATTTGGCGGAGATGCAGAGGGAGTGGACAGGCTGGAGTCAGTGCTTCAAAAACCACCACGTACAGACGTATCCGGGACATGGGCTACAACTGTCGGATTCCTCGAGTCAAGCCACTCCACTCATTCTCTGAAATAACTGAAGTAAATGCTGATTTTCGACACACTATTCTAATTTCTTGAAATACTGTTTTGGGGGTTTTTTGGAGCTGTAAGCCAAAATTATGAAAAATTAAACAAATAAAGGCTAGAAATATTTCACTTTGTGTGTAATGAATCTATAATCTATGAAAGTTTCACTTTTTGAATGGAATTATGGAAAAAAAAAAACTTTTCCATGATATTCTAATTTTTTGGAAAGGATCTGTATATATATATATATATATGTCACTGGATCCTAACCCAATAGCAAATATTCCATCAAGAGACATTTACAAAACCTATTTTTTGATAATATAACTACATGTATAAATAATATTACAATCTGACTGATGACCCTGTTTCTCAAAGTTCATAGCGCTACAACGTGTCTCTGCTGACACAACATTGTCCGCTCCTGCTCCTCCCTGATGTGGTAAATAGAATTGAACTTAAGTCACGCTGATGTCAGTCCATTTTGGCACATTTACTGTTTTACTATATGAGCTCTACTGACATTATGTCCTCTTGTAGATCCCCTAGACACTGCCACAAATGAGCAAGAGTCTTTATGGCATCATGTTGCTCATGGTTGCTGAAGGAGCAACAGCTCAAGGCGACAGCTGTAGCAGGAACTGGGGGGGGGAGAATGATAAGCTCAACGAAACAATAAAACAATATAACAAGTCCTTAAAACCACTGAAACCACTGAAACAAGAAAATGAGCAAGAAAATGAGCAAGACAGAAAAGACAGAAAAGACAGGTAAAACTAGTCAGTCCAATCCATCGGACTTGTCAGAAATTATGGAAAGCCTGGAAGATATCAAGGTCCAACTGAAAGAAATAATGAAGACAAATGAAGACATAAAGAAGGAGTTAAAAGAACTCAAAGAGGAAAATGTCAAGAAAGACCAGCGAATTAAGACTCTAACATACAAAGTGGAGGAGTTTGACCAGCAAGGGAAGCTCAATGATGTGATCATCACGGGTCTCATGATTAAACCAAGGAACTATGCCAGGGCGATGGGGACCCACGAGGAGACAGACGAGGCAGACATCCAATCCGTGGAAATACAGGTGGAGAAGTTTTTAAACTCCAAAAACATCGACCTGGATCTCACCAATGTGGATTTTTGCTATTTGCTTCCCAAAAGAAAAATCAGCGAAGGCAGGGACAACGAAACCCGCGCAGTGATGCTGAGATTCATCAGTAGAAAATACAAAGTTGCTCTACTGAAGCAGGGTAAAAATCTGAAAGGATCTAACGTGTTCATCAATGAAAATCTCAACAAAACAAAAGCCACCATCGCCTGGAAAGCGCGTCAACTGAAGAAAGGACAAAAATTACAGAACACCTGGACGGCAAATTGTAAAGTTTACATCAAACCAAATGGGTCTTCAGAAAACATCAGACCGGTGCTGATCAGGGCGTTGGAGGAGCTGGAGAAATATGAATAGTAAGGTACGTGAAAATTATGTTAAAACGCCATGAACTCAGTACAACCAAAAAGTAAAACTTCACTGATTAAAATTAATGAATTGATGGACAAAATTGCTGACTATGAAAAAGGGAGTAACTTTTCAGTTGGACTTCACCAGAACCTAACATCAAAAGACCCGAATGAAGAAGTTGACCCAGACAGACACTTTTACTACAATGGAATAAACAAATGTGGATATTACTTGGAAGATCAGTTCAATGAGAATTTTAACATGGATGGAAAGCTGTCAATAATCCACTTCAACAGCAGGAGTCTATACGCGAACTTTGAGCAGATACAGGAGTATTTATGTACATTTGTCAAACCATTCAACATCATTGCAGTGTCTGAAACTTGGATTAACGTTGAGAAATGCATGGATTTCCACATGGAAGGATATAATTTTGTGTGCAAGAGCAGAATCAACAAATCTGGTGGAGGGGTAGCATTGTTTATTGATGAGAGCATAAATTTTGAGATACTGGAAAGCTTGTCAATTGTCATTGAAAATGTAATGGAGTGTGTAACAATTGAATTTTCAACGCCGAAAGGTAAAAAAAACTGTTATATGCAACGTTTACAGAGCTCCCAGCTCAAAAATAGACATATTCAACAATTGCATGGGAGAAATATTAACAAAAATAAACCAGAGAAATGTTTTTATATGTGAAGATTTTAACATAGACATATTAAATCCAAACAATAACAAGCTGATTGAAGATTTCATCAACACAATGTATGCGAGCGGAATGCGACCACTAATCACCCAGCCAAGCAGAATCACTAAACATAGTGCCACACTAATTGACAATATTTATACAAATATTCTGGACAAAGTAATAACAAGTGGAATTATGATAAATGATATTTCTGATCACCTTCCAGTCTTCGCCATCTGTGACTGGAAACACACTTTAGAACAGAAACCAGTGACAAATATCTTAAAAAGAATTAAAAACGAAAAGAGACTTAAAGATTTTGAACAAGATATGATAAATCAAAAGTGGAATGACGTATGGACGGAAAAAGACACAAACAAAGCGTATGAGGCCTTCTTAAACACAATAAACTCAATATATGACAAGCACTGCCCGGTAGTCAAATATTCGAGTCAAGACAACAGTGTCAAAGTCAAAAAAAAAAATAGGCCATGGTTCACCAAGAACATAGAAAATGCCTGTAGGAAAAAAACAGCTTATATAAACAGTATTTAAAGGAAAAAAATGTACAATCATATGCAAAGTATAAACACTATAGAAACAGAGTGACATATTTGTTGAGAAAACATAAAAAAGACTATTATGACAAGTTACTAACAGAAAACAAGAACTACACCAAAAATCTTTGGAAAATAATAAATTCCGTCTCAGGCAGAAAGGACAAACGGACATTCTCCGACTATTTCAATATAAACAATAGGAGGGAAGACGATAAGAAAGTGATAGTCGAGAGCTTCAACAAATACTTTGTTAGTGTAGGTGCAGAACTAGCCAAGGCCATTCCATCCTCACTACAGCAGTGGGATCACTGGGATAGGGGCGGGGAGACAAAACAAGAGTCTTTATTTTTAAATCCTGTCACACAAATGGAAATCAAAACAATACTGAGAAACTGTACAGCTAAGACATCCATTGACGCAGACCAGATAGACATGACATTATTAAAAAGGATATCAAAAGCGATCATACCTCCTTTAACATATATATGTAATTTATCTTTCTGCAATGGCGTGTTTCCCGATAAAATGAAGATAGCAAAAGTTCTTCCTCTATACAAAAGTGGAGACAAACAGGAGTTTTCAAATTATCGTCCTATTTCAATTTTACCACAGTGCTCAAAAATTATTGAAAAGCTCTTTAATGCCAGATTAGAAAAGTTCATTGATAAACACAAACTGCTATGTGACAGCCAATACGGATTCAGGAAAAAACATTCAACAGCAATGGCCCTAACAGAATCCATAGAATTTATCAAAGACGCGCTAGACCGTAAATTATTTACCATAGGGATTTTCATCGACCTGAAAAAAGCTTTTGACACGATAAACCACAGCATATTGATTGAAAAATTGTACAGATATGGAATTAGAGGAATCGCATTACAATGGATTAAGAGTTACCTATCAAATAGAGTTCAATTTGTACAGATAGGGGACAACATATCAACATGCCTGAACATCGACTGTGGGGTTACACAGGGTTCAGTCTTAGGACCAAAATTATTTATACTATATATCAATGACATAATCAAAGTATCTGACGTTTTAAAATTAATTTTATTCGCGGACGACACAAACATCCTCTGCTCAGGAAAAGATCTTAATCAAATGGTCACATCAGTGAACAATGAAATGTCAAAGCTTCACACGTGGTTTAATATTAATAAACTATCACTAAACCTTTCAAAGACAAAATTCATATTATTTGGGAAAAGAGGCATGAAGGAAAACATAAATTTACAGGTAAATGGTATCAGCATTGAAAGAGTGAATGAACATAAGATTCTGGGGGTTACGGTAGATTGCCTCCTGACATGGAAACCACATGTGAAGCTAGTTCAATGTAAGTTGGCCAAAAGTGTGTCTATTTTGTGGAAAATGCAGAAATTACTAAATCAACATTCACTTAGGACAATTTACTCAGCACTCATAACACCTCACCTGTACTACTGTGTTGAAGTATGGGGGAACACTTATAAAGAAAATACAGAGATGCTGTTTAAACTTCAAAAAAGGGCAATAAGATTGGTATATAGTGTCCCATACAGAGACCATACAAATGACTTGTTTATTAAGGCAAAGTTTCTTAAGTGGCAGGATATAATTAAATATAACACCATACAAATATTATTCTTAGCATCCAAAAATTTACTCCCCGCAAATATACAGATACTGTTTCAACGAAGAGATGACTTGCATAATTTAAGAGGAAACATGATATATAAACAAAAAACTATAAAGTCGACCTTCAGAGGTCATTCATTATCCATTGTGGGGGTTAAGCTCTGGAATTGTTTACACGATGAGCTCAAAATGTCTATAAACATAAAGACCTTCAAGAATAAGTTACGTTGTATGATGGTAGGAAATTATCAAGTAATGTCATGATGTGCAGGAAAAGCAAAACAAGGCACACGGGTTATAAAAGATCCTGGATGCTGTAACACAGGAAAACAGACATTGGTCGCACAAACCTGCACAGGATGGAGTTTCTAAACTGGTCATTTAATGCAATTGATAAGTTATTCTCCACAAGGCGTGAGGGAAATGGCGAGCCGTTATGTCCAGTTGGGACCTTTCTGGCAGGGTACACCGTGGATGGATGGGACAAATGGCGTGTTGTGTGTCTTGCAGTACTAGACATAGAAGATGTGGAAGATGTGTACCTGCTTGGATTCATGATGGTGGGACTAATCGGCCTAGGATTTGGTCAGTTCTTGTTGTACCGACATCAGAGAAAAATGGGGCTTGATGTCTCTGGAAACAGGGAATTGCCGACCATATTGAGAAATTTGAGGTCAGACATATACAAAAACAAGGAAAAAATAGCCAAATTACAGGCAGTAATCATCAAACCTCCGGAGGACAAGGCAGAAAACAGTGATGGGTAATGAACTCTGAGATTGGCACTCATACCTACTCAGGCAAAATGCACTGAATTTAAAGGGAACAACAGATCAACACAAAAACGAAGAAACTGACACATTTAATTTGGACAATATGGGGAATGTCTGCTGTTGAAATGAAATAAATTTTTGACTAATGTATGACATGTATATTCAAATTCGATTAATTTGGACTTTAATGTCTATTTTATTTTACTTTAGCTTATTTTTTTCTTTCTCAAACTGTTTTGTTATAAAGAAAATTCAGTTATGCTGTTGTGATACAAAAAAAAAAAAATTGTTTTAAACAAATGTATAATATGAACATGTAAAATAATGAAGGAATTGGGGCGGGACTATGATAAGCAGGCTGCTTTTTCCCGTATCCCTTTTCGGCAAGTAATGTGTTATTAGGGCATATTATAGAAATTGTGATAAAGTGTAAACTATATGCATGCCGAAATAAATAAATAAAAAAATAAAAAAATAAAAAGGTGAGCCTCACTCCACAAACACAACTCATAATTGGGTGATACTGTCACATATTTTGCGGTCTCCCTCAGTGGAAGGGAATGAGCGAGCGGTCCCTGAATTGGTGATTAGGATAATTACGGAAGGTGATTGATTAATGGATTGATTGATAGGTACTCAGTATGGGAATTGGTGATTAGGATAATTACGGAAGGTGATTGATTAATGGATTGATTGGTAGGTACTCAGTATGGGAATTGAATAATTGATATGGGGCGAGCCTGGGGATGCAGGGGCTGGGTGAAACGAGAGAGCGGACGGGAGGCGAGTAAGTAGGTTGGCTTCCTCCAAACTCCTGAGCACATTGGCGGTGGTTGTGTGTTTTCCTTTTCTTTCAGTTGGGTTTGGTTATTTTATTTTGTGTGAATGTGAAAGTGGCGTGCTTTGTGAAAGGGCGAACGCTTACCTGATTGCGGAGAGCTGCTGTGGGGATCCGGAGGGGCAGTAGCTGTGGAAGCAAGCGGGAGAAGACGGCATTACTTCTGGGATTGGAAAGCAGCAGCACGGCAAACTGCAGAGCCAGCAGTGCAGCGGAGCCACTGGGGCCGGAGATAACTGCAGAACTTCTGCTGGGGGAGATCACCGCCCCCAGACCGTAAGGAATGTGCTTTCGCCGTCTTTAAAGCTGAGTGTGTGAGTCAAGTCCGTCTTTAAAGCCGAGTGTGTGGGTCAAGTCCGTCTTTAAAGCCGAGTGTGTGGGTCAAGTGCGTCTTTAAAGCCGAGTGTGTGGGTCAAGTCCGTCTTTAAAGCCGAGTGTGTGGGTCAAGTCCGTCTTTAAAGCCGAGTGTGTGGGTCAAGTCCGTCTTTAAAGCCGAGTGTGTGGGTCAAGTGCGTCTTTAAAGCCGAGTGTGTGGGTCAAGTCCGTCTTTAAAGCCGAATGTGTGGGTCAAGTCCGTCTTTAAAGCTGAGTGTGTGGGTCAAGTCCGTCTTTAAAGCCGAGTGTGTGGGTCAAGTCCGTCTTTAAAGCCGAGTGTGTGGGTCAAGTCCGTCTTTAAAGCCGAGTGTGTGGGTCAAGTCCGTCTTTAAAGCCGCGTGTGTGGGTCAAGTCGGTCTTTAAAGCCGAGTGTGTGGGTCAAGTCGGTCTTTAAAGCCGAGTGTGTGGGTCAAGTGCATGTTTAAAGCCGAGTGTGTGGGTCAAGTCCGTCTTTAAAGCCGAGTGTGTGGGTCAAGTGCGTCTTTAAAGCCGAGTGTGTGGGTCAAGTGCGTCTTTAAAGCCGAGTGTGTGGGTCAAGTGCGTCTTTAAAGCCGAGTGTGTGGGTCAAGTCCGTCTTTAAAGCCGAGTGTGTGGGTCAAGTCCGTCTTTAAAGCCGAGTGTGTGGGTCAAGTCCGTCTTTAAAGCCGAGTGTGTGGGTCAAGTGCGTCTTTAAAGCCGAGTGTGTGGGTCAAGTCCGTCTTTAAAGCCGAGTGTGTGGGTCAAGTCCGGTGCGAGCGGGGTTTCCTCTTCTCCCCCTGCCTGCGTCCAGGCTTTGCTGCACTGGTTTGCAGATAACCCCCCAGTGGCTGTGCAGGCTGCCACTCAGATTGAGGAACATCCACCCAGCCGTACTCATGTACCTCCACAGTGTGTAAAATGTGAGAGATGGTGAGGCTGGAGTGTTTGGACATCGTACCGTCAGTGGCTTCATTAGGAGGGATACTGAAGCCGCTCCCTTCAGAAGGCACAGCGATGCAGACGGGTGGTCTGGTGTGTCGATATCGGCGTTCTACCTAACCGACTGCCTCCTCCACCAATTCCAGAGGCCAGAGGAGGATATTAATCTACTCCTCCAGGGCACCTTTGGCCAGGTCCTCAGATCTGACCACACCCGGAAGGTCGCCAGGAAGATGACCTTGACATCAGTCGCCACGTCCTCATACGCGGTCATGAGTGAAAACTGGATGATCTTTTCCTGGGATGGTCCAGTCTGAGAGCGAGGCATCACTGGAGCCACTTTATGAAGGCCTGGCACAGAGATACACCACGGTGGAAGTACACAAAGCCAGCTACCTGTGGATGGACAGGTAAGAAATTAAATTTCTCTCAGGCCTGTCACATTTCATTTCAATCTGTGTCAAAAATGTGTTTCTCCATACGGTCACAATACCTATTTCATGTATTCTGTTTTTTTCTATATTTATTTTACATCAGGGATTGTTGTGCGGCATTCAAGGTGATTGAATCCAAGCCAAATAAGCTCCTCTCCTGGGACTCTTGGAAGACCACTGAGGCTGTCGTTTTTGAAAATAAATGCGCATTAAGGAGCATTAAGTTCAACAAGGACATGGTCGTGAAATTCGACTTGTTCCACTGCAGCACAGCCTCCTCTGTCTCTCCAGTCTGCAGCACAGCCTCCTCTGTCTCTCCAGCCTGCAGCACAGCCTCCTCTGTCTCTCCAGCCTGCAGCACAGCCTCCTCTGTCTCTCCAGCCTGCAGCACAGCCTCCTCTGTCTCTCCAGTCTGCAGCACAGCCTCCTCTGTCTCTTCAGCCTGCAGCACAGCCTCCTCTGTCTCTCCAGCCTGCAGCACAGCCTCCTCTGTCTCTCCAGTCTGCAGCACAGCCTCCTCTGTCTCTCCAGTCTGCAGCACAGCCTCCTCTGTCTCTCCAGCCTGCAGCACAGCCTCCTCTGTCTCTCCAGCCTGCAGCACAGCCTCCTCTGTCTCTCCAGCCTGCAGCACAGCCTCCTCTGTCTCTCCAGCCTGCAGCACAGCCTCCTCTGTCTCTCCAGCCTGCAGCACAGCCTCCTCTGTCTCTCCAGTCTGCAGCACAGCCTCCTCTGTCTCTTCAGCCTGCAGCACAGCCTCCTCTGTCTCTCCAGCCTGCAGCACAGCCTCCTCTGTCTCTCCAGTCTGCAGCACAGCCTCCTCTGTCTCTCCAGCCTGCAGCACAGCCTCCTCTGTCTCTCCAGCCTGCAGCACAGCCTCCTCTGGCTCTCCAGCCTGCAGCACAGCCTCCTCTGTCTCTCCAGCCTGCAGCACAGCCTCCTCTGTCTCTCCAGCCTGCAGCACAGCCTCCTCTGTCTCTTCAGCCTGCAGCACAGCCTCCTCTGTCTCTCCAGCCTGCAGCACAGCCTCCTCTGTCTCTCCAGCCTGCAGCACAGCCTCTGTCTCTCCAGCCTGCAGCACAGCCTCCTCTGTCTCTCCAGCCTGCAGCACAGTCTCCTCTGTCTGTCCAGCCTGCAGCACAGCCTCCTCTGTCTCTCCAGCCTGCAGCACAGCCTCCTCTGTCTCTCCAGCCTGCAGCACAGCCTCCTCTGTCTCTTCAGCCTGCAGCACAGCCTCCTCTGTCTCTCCAGCCTGCAGCACAGCCTCCTCTGTCTCTTCAGCCTGCAGCACAGCCTCCTCTGTCTCTCCAGCCTGCAGCACAGCCTCCTCTGTCTCTCCAGCCTGCAGCACAGCCTTCTCTGTCTGTCCAGCCTGCAGCACAGCCTCCTCTGTCTCTTCAGCCTGCAGCACAGCCTCCTCTGTCTCTCCAGCCTGCAGCACAGCCTCCTCTGTCTCTTCAGCCTGCAGCACAGCCTCCTCTGTCTCTCCAGCCTGCAGCACAGCCTCCTCTGTCTCTCCAGCCTGCACAGCCACACACTGTGAAGTCAGAGGCCTATGGATTGCATTATGTACACTAAAATGGGTTTCACAAGAGTTTACACTGCAACTCAGTGTTGTCTCACTGACACGCACGCACACACACACACACACACACACACACACACACACACACACACACACACACACACACACACACACACACACACACACACACACACACACACACACACACACACACACACACACACACACACACACACACACACACACACACACACACACACACACACACACACACACACACCCCTCTCCCACAGGCTGGCTCTGCCTATGTTTCATTTGATCACGTAAATGCTACTTTAATAATTATTGACCTTGTCCCGCGTCATTCCTACTGCACACCACGAGATTGCGCCGATTCGCCGAAATGCTGATAACAGTTGCATTTGATGCTCTTTGTTACAAGGTAGCTAGCACGCTAATTAGGCTACTTATTGCTCTTCCAACATTATAGTTAACAGCTTTAGCTAATCATCGCAATCCAGTCTTTTTCTGCTTTTGACATTAAAAAATCTGTAGGCTATTGAAATATTAGCTAATTTGTTTTAAGTTTCCTACTGGGAAATGGATAAGTGGCGAATACATCCCAGCAAAAAGAGACGCACTGACGATGAGTGTAACGTGTTTTGATCCACGGTTTAGCCTACAGATGATCACTTTCCCCTACTCTGCTTCACTGATAAAGCATAATTCCCTATTAGCGCCGAACTAGCAGCCTAGGCTAGCGATTACACGGGGACGTCGTTTGATTTGTAATATCTAATTGCAGATGTCGTCTGTGGTCTTAATTCCATGCGAATCTGCCATGTCCTTAATTTGTAAAGTAAAAATTCCACCGCAAATTACCGACCGTATTTCGCAAAACACAGAGGTTATCTGATCATATTAGTCGCCTGTGAATCGTAGCTACATCTCTGTAATTTGGCGTGATATTTTTTTCTCCCGCCAGGATTCGTTATTTTTCCACGCCTTTCTCTGCGGTGGAAATAATGCGAATTATGCCATTCACCAGATTGGGATGGTTTGAATGACCACTATCTCTTCAGATGGTAAAAGGGCCAAGTTACATTAAATAATGTAGGAAATATTGGGTAGCATGGCTTTGTAATAGAGCCTGTTTAATTTGTGTGAGCCAAGATAGCAGGCAATTGTTTGTAATTTGGCCTCATTTTGATATCAATAGTTTTAATGGCCAGCCTGGATTTAGCCAATTTCATTATAGACAGTCGCATTGCTTTTTTTCCATAATGCTTTTTGTGATTAATTGCCTGCTAATTTTAGTAACTTTGTGCCTTCATTTAGCTTTTAGGTATTCTTTTTGAATTAATTGAAGTATATAGGCTAATTCTCGAGTTGTTGAGGCCTAGCCTATATAGGCCACGTTTACATCTGGCAAATAGATGGATGAACTGTGTGTCTATTCTTCTGAATAACTATAATTAAATACAATAAATAGGCTAATACAGCCAATGAAAAGTAAAAAAATCCGCCCAACTCATTTGAGCCAATAAAAAGGAAGTACACGAAAAGCGGTAGTTCCGCAAAAGAGAAACAAAGTATTTCAAACTCAACGGAAAAGACGGAGGAGAAAGAAGACTGAGTTAAAGAAGAAATACTAAAAGAACGGAGTAAGTAGCCTGCTGTGGAGTAGGATGGAGAGAATAGAAGATAAAGGTGAAGGGGTTTGGGGAGGAATGAAAATCTGCAAGTATAATCGCACTAACGCCCAATTCAGTAAAACAGAAAACAAACAAAAAAATGGCATGGGTGTAGCCTTTCATAGGCCAAGGCTATTTTCAAATTTCCTATTTGCGACCAAAAAAATATATTTTGAAAATGTTTTACGTTTGTTTAAGTTTTATATATAGAGGTAAAAATGGTAATAAAATAGGCCTATATATATAGGCCTATTTTATGACCATTTTTACCTCGTTGGTTCTGACATGACGGAAGGAAGAGGCCACGTCGTTTGATTAAAAGAGTAGGCTAGGCTAGGCTACATTTTGACACCTGCTGCTAGGAACAGAAAAACAGACTGAACATTTTGTCAAACAGTAGGCTTTGGAACAGACATTGGGTTTTGCAGTGAAATCGGACGAGAATACGCTGGATTCGCGTCTGATTTTACTGCAAATCAATGTCAGTTCAATAGGCTATAGGCTAGTGTTTGACAAAATGTTCGCTCTGTTTCTTCATTGGAGCAGGTATCAAAAGCAGGTGCCAAATAGGCCGAGACATCAGATATTAACAGTGGCGGCTCCTGAGCTGAAAATTGGGGGTAGCGGAAAACTTCCCTTTAAACTGATTATTGGTCTTAATAATTTTTCAATCCGTTTCCTTGATTAACAATAGGCTACATCAGCGTTTAATTCACCAATTACGATTATTTTTTTATTGCAGGTTGTGCTAAATAAAAAAAATTATCTAACAAAAGCTGAGCTTTAAGATCGTTTAATTTCCATTAATATTTTCGGAATTAAGAGTGCGGAGAACGAAGAGCACATGTATCCACAATTATAATGTTGATTAAAATGTGCACAATTTTGCGACGCAAGTTAAAATAATTTTATTACTTGCCTAATAGCCTAATTGAGGAGAACCGGCTACATTTGATGGCATTGAGTAATTGGTGAATTAAACGCTGATGTAGCCTATTGTTAATCAAGGAAACGGATTGAAAAATTATTAAGACCAATAATCAGTTTAAAGGGAAGTTTTCCGCTACCCCAATTTTCAGCTCAGGAGCCGCCACTGGATATTAAGTAATCAAACTTAATATCAGGAAAATAACAGAGTTCTGACTTGGTATAAATAAAGTTAAATGAATAAAAGTAGCCGACCGTGGGAAAACACATTGTGATACGGTCGTAGGCGCGAGGCCTCAAATGTGCCTGGAAAGAATAGTTCCCCGCACTGCAATCATGGCCTATAGAAGCCTATAGGCCTGTCTCCTGAATTGAGATTAATGGATAGAATGAGTTTTGTTGGACATATCTAATATTTGTATGGGCCTTGTGTGGA
The DNA here is from genome assembly GCA_029718625.1 of Synaphobranchus kaupii. NCBI lineage: Eukaryota > Metazoa > Chordata > Actinopteri > Anguilliformes > Synaphobranchidae > Synaphobranchus > Synaphobranchus kaupii. The sequence continues at coordinate 261,225 of JAINUF010000025.1, forward strand.
CAGTGAAGTCTATTTTATTTTTGCTCTATAATTAAGCGGTTTGGATTTGTGATGAAATGTAGAATATGGGCACAATGTGCAGAACGTGGCATGTTATTGTTAGTTTTTTTTTTTTTTTTTGTCCCCCATTTTAGGTGAGAGCCATAACTAAGACAAATGACCTTAAATATATTTCTACTATGTTAAAGTCGGTGGCCGTTTGTTAATTCACGCGTGGAGCTTTCACTGTTCTTGTAGTCTGTTATTCGAATTGAGACAAGAAAATGTTGTCTAAAAGGTAATTCAATTGTATATTTTCAGTTCAACTCGAAATGGTGTGAATATATTTTTTTTTATACCACAAGGTGGCGGCATTTAGTTGTACTTGAAGGCCTAAAAGCAGAAAAGGCTGTAATCTCAAGGCCACTGAAAAGCAGCGCAATGGATTTGCTTGGTAGAACTAATTGGTGAAATCAGCTGACTAAGTTCATGGGTGGAGGGAAAACAATGCAGGACTTTTACTTTCTGACCCCTGGACTTTACAACTCTGAATGTCAATGCGAGTCTAGGCTACATTATGCCTTAGTTGGATTGCAGTTATGCAACTGAATTACAGCATACATTGAACTGTAAGGATTCCAAACCGAATTACTACTTCCAAACGAGGAATACATGATACAATTGTTTTTTAAATGAAACTATAAAACTCTATTATTAAGAACAAATCTGGTTTGATTAATAATGGATTTGCGCTGTCATTGGATGCTTTCCATGGAGATTTCTCGCGAGCCTGTATGGTGCTGACTACTGTAGCTACTACTACACCATACTAAAAATCAGAAACAGTAAACAGTGTGATGTTCCCTCATAAAATATGTTTTATTCAGCAAATCACTCATACCAACATGGAACGTTTTCACTGTGGAAATCAGAGGTCTAAATATTTCAAATTCTTTGTTTTTATTTATTCATCCCCTTTTCTCTGTTTGATGTTTCTGTACCTGTACATTTTCTGAAATGATTATATATTTTTTGTAATACAGTGCCCAGAATTGCACACAGTACTCTAAGGGCTCTATTTTCAAACCAGCGCAAGGGGACGGTATAGTCAAACGCAAGCTTGTTGACAGCATCAACGTCTTAAAACTGGCGCTATGGCGTTTCTCAGCAATACCGCTAGGATCAACAAATTCTCAACATAACATCCTGGGTTTTAGGTATTTAGCTTTTAGGTAGCCTATTATTTTTGAATTAATTGAAGTCCCAACATAAATATAATTCTCGAGTTGTTGAGGCCTAACCTATATAGGCCACGTTTACATCTGGCAAATAGATCAATGAACTGTGTGTCTATTCTGAATAACTACAATTAAATACAATAAATAGGCTAATACAGCCAATAAATAGTAAAAAATCCGCCCAGCTCATTTGAGCCAATAAAAAGGAAGTACACGAAAAGCGGTAGTGCCGCAAAAGAGAAACGAAACTGAAAGTATTTCAAACTCAACGGAAAAGACGGAGGAGAAAGAAGAGGGAGTAAAAAGACTAAACCCGAATGAAAGAACGGAGTAAGTAGCCTGCTGTGGAGTAGGATGGAGAGAATAGAAGATAAAGGTGAAGGGGTTTGGGGAGGAATGGGAATCTGGCCCAATTCAGTAAAACAGAAAACTTTAAAAAATAAATAAAACAAAATGGCGTGGGTGTAGCCTTTTATAGGCCCAGGCTATTTTCAAATTTCCCATTTGCGACCAAAAACAAATTAAAAAAATATCTTTTGAAAAAGTTTTACGTTTGTTTGGTAAGTTTAAAAAAAAAAAAATATATATATACACTACTCACAAAAAGTTAGGGATATTTGGCTTTTGGGTGAAATTTATGGAAAATGTAAGTTCACGCTACAGTGATATTATACGTATCATGAAAGTAGGGCATTTAAGTAGAAGCATGCAATGGTGATTTCCTCATCTCAAACAATTTATTGAAACAAAAGCCAACAACAGTGGTGGGTATACCACAACAAAAATGTCAATGTCTCAATAACTTGTCATGTGCCCTTGAGCATCAATTACAGCTTGACAACGACGTCTCATGCTGTTCACAAGTCGACTTATTGTCTGCTGAGGCATGGCATCCCACTCTTCTTGAAGGGCGGCCCTCAGGTCATTGAGGTTCTGGGGTACAGAGTTACGAGCCTCTACACGGTGAGTCAGCTGATCCCATAGGTTTTCTATGGGATTCAGGTCTGGAGAAAGTGCAGGCCACTCCATTTGAGGTACCCCAGTCTCCAGCAGCCTTTCCCTAATGATGCGACCTCGATGAGCTGGAGCATTGTCGTCCATGAAGATGAAATTAGGCCTGTGTTGTTCATGCAGGGGCACAATGACTGGATTAATGATGTTATTCAGGTAGTATGGGCTTGTCACTGTACCATTCACAAAGTGTAGGGCAGTTCTGTATTGACTAGACACACCTGCCCACACTGTAACACCGCCACCACCAAAGGGTCGTCTGGTGACAACAGTGGCTGATGCATAGCGCTCTCCTTGACGTCTCCAACATCGTTGGCGGCCATCATTTCTGCTCAACGTGAATCGACTTTCATCAGAGAACAGCACTGAGGCCCACTGGTCCCTCGTCCAGCGTAAATGCTCCCTGGCCCATGCAAGACGATGACGCCTGTGCCTGGTGGTGTGGTCAGGTACCCTTGCAGGTCGTCTAGCACGCAGACCACGCTGATGTAAACGGTTTCGAATGGTCTGACGTGACACTTGGGTGCCTCTCACCTCCCTTAAATGTGCCTGGAGTTGAGTGGCATTCATCATCCGGTTCCGCAGGGCACTGTTCACAATGAAGCGGTCATCAGTGTGGGATGTGGCCAAAGGACGTCCACTTCTATGCCTTTCTGTGACTCTTCCAGTCTCTCTGTATCTCTGTTGCAACCTGCTGATGACACTCTGTGACACTCTAAGCTCAGTGGCCACTTCCCTCTGAGAACATCCTGTTTGAAGCCTCGCAATGGCGAGGTACTGTTGATCAATTGTTAGGTGTCGTCTTGGTCTCATGATGTCAAAATGTGAACAGCATGATGAAGAGGACTGTTTAAATACCAATTCGAATTGAACCAGGAAATTTATTGGTCGATTCATGGATCAAACACCTGTTGTGAATTTTGCCGTTCAGCTCCTTGTTAGAGAACAGCAAGTTGTGCAAAAGGTACTGAAACATTGAATAGTTGGACATGTGCATTCAAAAGTTTAGAGAAGGTCAAATTAATTTCACCTGTAAAGGTTATAGTGCATTTTAGGTTCATCCTGAAATTTCACCCGAAAGCCGAATATCCCTAACTTTTTGTGAGTCGTGTATATATATAGCCTATATATATATATATATATATATATAGGCCTATTTTATGACCATTTTTACCTCGTTGGTTCTGACATGACGGAAGGAAGAGGCCACGTCGTTTGATTAAAAGAGTAGGCTAGGCTAGGCTATATTTTGACACCTGCTGCTAGGAACAGAAAAACAGACTGAACATGTTGTCAAACAGTAGTCTGGAACAGACATTGGGTTTTGCAGTGAAATCGGACGAGAATACGCTGGATTCGCGTCTGATTTTTACTGCAAATCAATGTCAGTTCAATAGGCTGTAGGCTAGTGTTTGACAAAATGTTCGCTCTGTTTCTTCATTAAAGCAGGTATAGGCTACATCAGTTCAATTAAGAAAATACAGTCACTAAAATAAAATCAACGGATATTAGTGCTGAACCGTCTGAATGTGTTTTCCCACGGTCGGCTACTTTTATTAGGTTAATTTAACTTTATTTATACCAAGTCAGACCTCGGTTGTTTTCACGACGCTGAAGTTGGCTCCCGATTCGAAATTGCCGGTCCACCTTAAATCGGTCGCGAAAAGCGATTGTATGCTTTCAGTCATCCTTCCGCTTTTTTCTCCGCTAAATCGAATTGGCTCAACATTCTGATAGCCTAGTTATATATAGAAAATACCAGGTACTGTTATACATCTGAAATTATTTGGATACTGCACCGTTTTGAAATAATCGCACAAATGTTATGAAACAATACAATAATATTGGCATATTACAAAAAATTTAAATGTATGAAACCTTTGACACTTGGGTATGACACCTACCTCTGACTCCAGTTGGGTGAAATATTACTGTAGTGTTTTCAAATAATCCCACTTCAAACTTTATATATAATCCAATGTAAAAGTTTGGAGTGGGATTATTTGAAAATGCTACAGTAATATTTCACCCAACTCGGGTCAGATATAGTGGAGGACCTCTTCTCTAATACCAACGTGTCAAAAGTTTGAGACGTTCTAAAATTGGCAATAAAATCCATTCAAATCTTCACCTTTTTCAGTAGGTTTACATTGGATTACATAGAAAGTTTGGAGTGAGATTATTTGAAAATGCTACAGTAATATTATGTAATGCCAATATTATTGTATTGTTTCATAACGTTTGGAGTGTGATTATTTCAAAACGGTGCAGTATCCAAATAATTTCAGATGTATAACAGTACCTGGTATTTCATATATATATATATATATATACACAGATCCTTTCCAAAAAATGTGAATATCATGGAAAAGTTTTTTTTTTCCATAATTCCATTCGAAAAGTGTGACACTCAGTCTAAAACATTCATTCTCTGAAATAACTGAAGTAAATGCTGATTTTCGACACACTATTCTAATTTCTTGAAATACTGTTTTGGGGGTTTTCTGGAGCTGTAAGCCAAAATTATGAAAAATGAAACCAATAAAGGCTAGAAATATTTCACTTTGTGTGTAATGAATCTATAATCTATGAAAGTTTCACTTTTTGAATGGAATTATGGAAAAAAAACAACTTTTCCATGATATTCTAATTTTTTGGAAAGGATCTGTATATATATATATATATATATATATACTGCTTAGGACATTTTAAGGGAACACTTAAATCACACATCGCCGATCTCGATGAACAAAATATTGAAGTTGAAAATCTTTATTGATTACATTGTGTAATTCGTTGAGAACAAAATGATGTAAGAACGGTCAATGGAAACCAAAATCATTAACCCATTGAGGGCTGGATTCAAAATCACACCGAAGATCAAAGTGAAAAATTGAGCTCTGGCCACATAAGGCCAGGCATTGTCCTGCACCAGGAGGAACCCAGGGCCCACTGCACCAGCGTAAGGTCTGACAATGGGTCTGAGGATTTCATCCCGGTACCTAACAGCAGTCAGGGTACCGTTGGCTAGCATGTGGAGATTTGTGCGACCCTCCAAGGATATGCCTCCCCAGACCATCACTGACCCACCGCCAAACCGGTCATGCTGGATGATGTTGCAGGCAGCATAACGTTCGCCACGGCATCTCCAGACTCTTTCACGTCTGTCACATGTGCTCAGTGTGAACCTGCTCTCATCTGTGAAGAGAACGGGGCGCCAATGGCGAACCTGCCAATTCTGGTGTTCTCTGGCAAATGCCAATCGAGCTGCGCGGTGTTGGGCTGTGAGCACAAGTCCCACTACAGGACGTTGGGCCCTCATGCCACCATCATGGAGTCTGTTTCTGACAGTTTGGTCAGAAACATGCACACGAGTAGCCCGCTGGAGGTCATTTTGTAGGGCTCTGGCAGTGCTCCTCCTGTTCCTCCTCCTGTTCCTCCTCGCACAAAGGAGCAGATACCGGTCCTGCCGCTGGGTTGTTGCCCTTCTATGGCCCTGTCCAGCTCTCCTCGTGTAATGGCTCGTCTCCCGGTATCTCCTCCACGCTCTTGAGACTGTGCTGGGAGACACAGCAAACCTTCTTGCGACGGCACGTATGGATGTGCCATCCTGGAGGAGCTGGACTACCTGTACACCCTGAATGGGCTGCACGTACCGCCTCATGCTACCAGTAGTGACAAGGGCACTAGCAAAATGCAAAACTAGAGAAAAATCAGTCAGGAAGGATAAGGAGAGAGAAATGGTCTGTGGCCACCACCTGCAAAACCATTTCCTTTTTGGGGGTTGTCTTGCTGTTGCCTCTCCTGTCCACCTGTTGTCACTTTCATTTGCACCAAAGCAGGTGAAATTGATTCACAATCATTTACGCTTCCTAACTGGACAGATCGATATCCCAGAAGTTTAATTGACTTGGTGTTATACTGTCTGTGATGATTAAGTGTTCCCTTAATTTCTTTGAGCCTAGTTATATATATATACACTGCTATCAGAATGTTGAGCCAATTAGATTTACCGGAGAAAAAAGTGGAAGGATGACTGTGAAAGCAAACAATCGCCTTTCGCGACCGATTTAAGCTGGACCGACAATTTCGAATCGGGAGCCAACTTCAGCGTTGTGAAAAACAACAGAGTTCTGACTTGGTATAAATAAAGTTAAATTAATAAAAGTAGCCGACCGTGGGAAAACACATTCAGACGGTTCAGCACTAATATCCGTAGATTTTAGTGACTGTATTTTCTTAATTTAATTGATGTATCTGTTTATTAAACAACGTCCACATTAATTGAGCCATGAAGTCCGTGGTTTTGTATGGAATGTGAAATTCTTTCACTGTTCTTGTGGTCTGTTATTCGAATTGAGACACGAAAAGGTTGTCTAAAAGGTAATTTAATTGTATATTTTCAGTTCAACACAAAATAATGTGAATAAATATTTTTTTTGTACCACAAGGTGGCGGCATTTAGCTGTACTTGAAGGCCTAAAAGCAGAAAAGGCTGTAATCTCAAGGCCACTGAAAAACAGCACAATGGATTTGCTTGGTAGCACAATTCTTCAACCAGAGGTAGAACTAATTGGTGAAATCAGCTGACTTAGTTCATGGGTGGAGGGAAAACAATGCAGGACTTTTACTTTCTGACCTCTGGACTTTACATCTCTGAATGTCAATGTGAGTCTAGGCTACATTATGCCTTAGTTGGATTGCAGTTATGCAACTGAATTACAGCATACATTGAACTGTAAGGATTCCAAACCGAATTACTACTTCCAAACGAGGAATATATGATACAATTGTTTTTTAAATGAAACTATAAAACTCTATTAAGAACAAATTGTGATCTGGTTTGATTAATAATGGATTTGCGGTGTCGTTGGATGCTTTCCATGGAGATTTCTCGCGAGCCTGTATGGTGCTGACTACTGTACTGCTGCAAAATCATCCACTAGATCATCAAAATCTAGCTGCCTGACAAGGTCTGACTCTATTGACATAAGTGACAATGAGCTGAGACGTGTTTGGCACATGCTACTCCACAGCTCATTTTTTATTCTGCCTAAAAGGGAAAATGTCCGCTCACCCTGGCAGTTTGTCACTGGCAAAGTTAGAAAAATCCCAAGTGCCACGAAAACATTGGGGAACACTGACTGCAGATTAAGTGCCTGCAACATCTCAAGCAATTTAGTTGGGCACTTCTCACCCTCAGAGTCAGACATGAAAGACTTGAATTGGATGAGTTAGTTGGCAAAGTTCATGTCCAGGTCTGATGGATATGCAGCGGAGAGTGCATTTACCTTTTCCACTATGACATCACTGTTAGACACCTGGGGCCACATGTATGTAAAATACTGTGTAAAAGAATGCTGTTTTGCATTTTATCCCTCTGCCTTTCGGTCACGGTGTCGCCATATCACACTGACTCCAAACATTGCGTACGCATGGTGTCCAGCGTGTGCAGAGGTATGCAGGTTCTTATTTTATACATCTGAATTGTTGTGTGGAAACTCTCTTACGTAGCTTTCTGAGGGCATCTTTCTGCTCAGCACTGTTTATACATGTGGCCCCTGATCTGACATAAACAGAACTCCAAAGAGACTGGTCAAACGCTTGTAAGCGCATGCCACTATCTTATCAATGACCACATAAAATGTTTCTATTTTGAACTTCTCCCTCCCCTCAAGTGTCACACTTGGCTCTGAGCTCTCATCTGCAAATGTTTTGCGTTTCCTCTTTCGCTGAAGATCGTGCTTATATGACTGAGAAACACCTGTCACATTTAAGGCTGCCCTTTCAAAAGCCTCAAACTGGTCTCGCAGTAGCTACATCTCTGTAATTTGGCGTGATATTTTTTTCTCCCGCCAGGATTAGTTGTTTTTTCCACGCCTTTCTCTGCGGTGGAAATAATAATGCGAATTATGCCATTCACCAGATTGGGATGGTTTGAATGACCACAATCTCTTTAGATGGTAAAAGGGCCAAGTTACATTAAATAATGTAGGAAATGTTGGGTAACATGGCTTTGTAATAGAGCCTGTTTAATTTGTGTGAGCCAAGATAGCAAACTATTGTTTGTTGTAATATGGCCTCATTTTGTTATCAATAGTTTTATTGGCCAGCCTAGATTTAGCTAATTTCATTATAGACAGTCGCATTGCTTTTTTTCCATAATGCTTTTTGTGATTAATTGCCTGCTAATTTTAGTAACTTTGTGCCTTCATTTAGCTTTTAGGTATTATTTTTGAATTAATTGAAGTCCCAACATAAATATAATTCTCGAGTTGTTGAGGCCTAGCCTATATAGGCCACGTTTACATCTGGAAAATAGATCAATGAACTGTGTGTCTATTCTGAATAACTATAATTAAATACAATAAATAGGCTAATACAGCCAATAAATAGTAAAAAATCCGCACAGCTCATTTGAGCCAATAAAAAGGAAGTACACGAAAAGCGGTAGTGCCGTAAAAGAGAAACGAAACTGAAAGTATTTCAAACTCAACGGAAAAGACGGAGGAGAAAGAAGAGGGAGTAAAAAGACTAAACCTGAATGAAAGAACGGAGTAAGTAGCCTGCTGTGGAGTGTGATGGAGAGAATAGAAGATAAAGGTGAAGGGGTTTGGGGAGGAATGGGAATCTGGCCCAATTCAGTAAAACAGAAAACTTAAAAAAATAAATAAAACAAAATGGCGTGGGTGTAGCCTTTTATAGGCCCAGGCTATTTTCAAATTTCCCATTTGCGACCAAAAACAATTTTTAAAAAAATCTTTTGAAAAAGTTTTACGTTTGTTTGGTAAGTTAAAAAAAAAAAAAGATATATAGGCCTATTTTATGACCATTTTTACCTCGTTGGTTCTGACATGACGGAAGGAAGAGGCCACGTCGTTTGATTAAAAGAGTAGGCTAGGCTAGGCTAGGCTATATTTTGACACCTGCTGCTAGGAACAGAAAAACAGACTGAACATGTTGTCAAACAGTAGGCTTTGGAACAGATATTGGGTTTTGCAGTGAAATCGGACGAGAATACGCTGGATTCGCGTCTGATTTTACTGCAAATCAATGTCAGTTCAATAGGCTGTAGGCGAGTGTTTGACAAAATGTTCGCTCTGTTTCTTCATTAAAGCAGGTATAGGCTACATCAGTTCAATTAAGAAAATACAGTCACTAAAATAAAATCAACGGATATTAGTGCTGAACCGTCTGAATGTGTTTTCCCACGGTCGGCTACTTTTATTAGGTTAATTTAACTTTATTTATACCAAGTCAGACCTCGGTTGTTTTCACGACGCTGAAGTTGGCTCCCGATTCGAAATTGCCGGTCCACCTTAAATCGGTCGCGAAAAGCGATTGTATGCTTTCAGTCATCCTTCCGCTTTTTTCTCCGCTAAATCGAATTGGCTCAACATTTTGATAGCCTAGTTATATATAGAAAATACCAGGTACTCTTATACATCTGAAATTATTTGGATACTGCACCGTTTTGAAATAATCGCACAAATGTTATGAAACAATACAATAATATTGGCATATTACAAAAAATTAAAATGTATGAAACCTTTGACACTTGGGTATGACACCTACCTCTGACTCCAGTTGGGTGAAATATTACTGTAGTGTTTTCAAATAATCCCTCTTCAAACTTCCTATGTCCACCAATGTACTGAAAAGGGTGATTATTTAAATAGGAATTTCTTGCCAATTTTAGAACGTCTCAAACTTTTGACACGTGGGTATTAGAGAAGAGGTCCTCCTCTATATCTGACCCGAGTTGGGTGAAATATTACTGTAGCATTTTCAAATAATCCCACTTCAAACTTTATATGTAATCCAATGTAAAAGTTTGGAGTGGGATTATTTGAAAATGTTACAGTAATATTTCACCCAACTCGGGTCAGATATAGTGGAGGACCTCTTCTCTAATACCCACGTGTCAAAAGTTTGAGATGTTCTAAAATTGGCAATAAAATCCATTCAAATCTTCACCTTTTTCAGTAGGTTTACATTGGATTACATAGAAAGTTTGGAGTGAGATTATTTGAAAACGCTACAGTAATATTATGTAATGCCAATATTATTGTATTGTTTCATAACGTTTGGAGTGTGATTATTTCAAAACGGTGCAGTATCCAAATAATTTCAGATGTATAACAGTACCTGGTATTTCATATATATATATATATATATATACAGTCAAGCCGGAAAGTCTCCCCACCCTTTCACCTTCTCCACGTTTTATTACGTTACAGACTTATACTACAATAGATTGAGTTCATTTTTTTGCCTCAAACATCTACACACAACACCCCATAATGACAATGTGAAAAAAGTTTTTTTGAGATTTTAGCAAATTTATTAAAAATAAAAAACTAAAATTTCTCATTTACATAAGTATTCATACCCTTTGCTTTAACGTATTTTTAAAGTATCATATTTCATATTTGGTCGCATATCCTTTACATGCTGTTACTTCCTGAAGTCTGTGACCATCAACATCAAAAAACTGTCGATATCTTATTTTCAGGTACTGTTACAAGCGATACTATAACCTCTCTGCATTTGAATGGATCTCTATGGAAATTGGGGGGTGAGACTAGATTCAGCTGTAAATTACACTGGTACAGTATGGAACACATGGCTGGCTAAATGGCTGTAAGTTATCAAGGGTCTGAGCTATCAAACGAGCCCCAAACCATCACTCTGTTGCCAGATATGGAGTAGATGCGGATGGATCACTTTAAGGGTTGTTTCTCCTGACTTTTTTCCCCATAGAGTTCATTACATTACATTACATTTATTTAGCAGACGCTTTTATCCAAAGCGACGTACAGTAAGTGCGTACAGAGACATTATCAAGATCACTACAGAACAGACAAGGCAAAGCACATCCTTCACATAATGTAGCAGCTATCCCTAGCAATGAACGTCGACTGTAGTTCACAGTAAGCTGTGGGCAAATCAGCAACACCACACTTTCATTCCAAATACTATTATAAACTATAATAAACAGACAGGAAAACACAGGGAACTTAGTAAACAGGGAACTGATATTCCCAGGTGAGGATATCAGTCAAGGTGGAGTCTGAAGAGGTGTCTTCAGGCCTCGACGGAATGCAGGCAGGGTTTGAGTAGAACGTAGGGGAATGGGAAGTTAATTCCACCACTGAGGAGCTAATGTGGAAAAACTCCGCAGTCGGGACAAGCGAGAGCCTTTGACACAGAGGGGGGGAAGTGCCAGTCGCCCTGCTGTAGAAGAGCGAAGTGGTCGAGCAGGAACATAGTTCTGGATTAAGTCCTGCAGGTAGGCGGGGCCTGTCCTATTGGCTGCAGTGTAGGCCAGGGTCAGAACTTTGAACCTGATCCTGGCTGCAACTGGCAGCCAGTGGAGAGACCTCAGCAGGGGGGTTACATGGGAAAATTTCAGGAGGTTGAACACAAGCCGGGCAGCTGCATTCTGGATCAGTTGAAGTGATCACAATTAGTGATTGTGTGCTCCAACGGGTATCAGAACTAGTCCATCTGATTATCAACTCATCACCCATGGTAAGGATAAGCCACAAATCAGCTGTGGAGACTGCCACCTACAAGTTCATAACAGTGTCATCTTCAGAGATATATGTAGGAAACTTCATCCGTAAACAGAGGGATATTGAAGCTACAACATTATATAATCCTGACCATGTAGGACTATTCAGGAGGTTTGGGGGAGGGGCTAAAGCGCTTCAAAAACAGCATGTTATCTAACCCTAACCCTCATATGACAACAATCCAGATGTATTTGGTAGGTAAAATAAGGTCTACACTAGTGCAAATCCAAACACATGACTGTGATTAGGAAAAACATCAATACCTTGAAGGATTTTTTCCACCAAATAAGCAAAAAAAATCAAAAGACTTGATTTTATCCAGGCTGGAGTCTCAAAGGGTCTCAGAAACTACACCTCAAAGAGGCTCTAGCCAGACAGAGGTGAAAATTAAACTTTGTCGTAGGACAAAACTAAAGACGTTTTTGGAAAGGCCTTGACCTGGAGAATAACGTTTGTCAAGTATTTTGCCCTGACACCCCAGGGGACTCAGTAGCGCCCCCTAGAAGGGCAAAACTGGCCAAACTTCAAATGCTTCTAATTCTGGAACCAATGGACATATCGGGTAGATATTTAACAGGATGATTAACTAACTAGTCTTTCATAAATAATGTCAGAGCCAGCCTTCAAGCTCTAACAGAAGGGCCCGAATAAAACGTTTGATGCTTAATCATTTGATACTTTGATGATTCAATTAGATGATCAATTGGGATCTTAACTGATGCTATATTGAACATAAATTTTAAGCCCCAGGTCAATAGGATTAGTATTTTTTTCGTTATTGGTACTAATAGTTTAGAACTACAATTCCCCAAAAACCTGTCTTTTGAAGGCCCACCCCGCTTTCCTATATTGGTGACTTTCTTGCCTTCTTCCTCGCAAAATCATCCACAAGATCATCAGAATCTAGCTGTCTGACTCTATTTACATAAGTGACAATGAGCTGAGACGTGTTTGGCACATGCTACTCCACAGCTCATTTTTTATTCTGCCTAAAAGGGAAAATGTCCGCTCACCCTGGCAGTTTGTCACTGGCAAAGTTAGAAAAATCCCAAGTGCCACGAAAACATTGGGGAACACTGACTGCAGATTAAGTGCCTGCAACATCTCAAGCAATTTAGTTGGGCACTTCTCACCCTCAGAGTCAGACATGAAAGACTTGAATTGAATGAGTTCGTTGGCAAAGTTCATGTCCAGGTCTGATGGATATGCAGCGGAGAGTGCATTTACCTTTTCCACTATGACATCACTGTTAGACACCTGGGGCCACATGTATGTAAAATACTGCGTAAAAGAATGCTCAGGGAGTAAGTCAGAAATCTGCTTTCGAAAAGTTTTGCATTGTCTCCCTTTGCCTTTCGGTCACGGTGTCGCCATATCACACTGACTCCAAACATTGCGTACGCATGGTGTCCTTCGCGTGCAGAGGTATGCAGGTTTTCTTATTTTATACATCTGAATTTTTGTGTGGAAACTTGCTTACGCAGCTTTCTGAGGGCATTTTTCTGCTAAGCACTGTTTATACATGTGGCCCCTGATCTGACATAAACAGAACTCCAAAGAGACTGGTCAAACGCTTGTAAGCGCATGCCACTATCTTATCAATGACCGCATAAAATGTTTCTATTTTGAACTTCTCCCTCCCCTCAAGTGTCACACCTGGCTCTGAGCTCTCATCTGCAAATGTTTTGCGTTTCCTCTTTCGCTGAAGATCGTGCTTATATGACTGAGAGACACCTGTCACACTTAAAGGGATAGTTCGGAATTTTGGACATAATGTCTCAATTACGACTTACCCATGATGTAGTTGATTGATGGAAACCATTTTCAGATAATTCCATGCTGTCCATTCTTTTGGACATACACACGTTGCTAATGCTAGCGCAACTCTATGGTAACCGTAGCATCCACTACCAAACGCACTTAAACACTCCACAGTGCACCCAAAGCAAATAAAATACGACGACAGTCTATCGGGGTTATTTTCAGTGATTATACCATCATTTTTCAAGTCAAACTATCGTTGAATCTAGTTTAGTAGGTAGCTAACGTAAAGTAGCCTATAGCTCTGCCGGCCAAAAACAATATCGCGTGTGTGAAAGAATCAGACTCGTAGTATTGTTAGCTAACGTTCAGGTAAGATGGTATTTCGGTGTGTATTTCAAGGTTGTTCAAATCATGCAAAAAAAATGGGCACCACAAAGTTTTCACCGATTTCCAGTGGAAGATCAACAAAGAAAACAGCTGTGGCTTCTTGCTGCTCGCATGGATGTCACCAATTGAGACTCTAAAAAAGTTTGTAGTGACCATTTCACGGAGGATGACTGTGAAAATCAAAAAAGGACGGGCGGGACACCCTCTACTGAAAGAGACTGCTGTGCCATCACCTGTTTTTCTTCATGCACCGAAAAAAACTGACGAGCAGGTAACTAATAAATGATTGCATGCGTGATCTATCTATTCAGCTAGCTAGCTAGCTAGCTAGTTGCCACGATTGGGAAGTCATGGAAGTGCTCAAACTTTTCCTGCAAATTGGTAGCCAGTGTGCTTGCTTGTATATGCTGTGTTATTCTGTAGCATGTTTGTGTTTATCTGACTTGTTGTCTACCAAATATGTAACTTTAAGGCAAAACGGATGGTGTCGGCAACTGTGGAGTACAGCAGATAGCCTACAGGCAGATACCCTGGCTAATCTACAGCTAGCTCCGCTGCCGTACTTCCACTGAGAATTTAGGTGAGCACAAAGTAAAGGATTCAACGATAGTTTGACTTGAAAAATGATGGTATAATCACTGAAAATAACCCCGATAGACTGTCGTCGTATTTTATTTGCTTTGGGTGCACTGTGGAGTGTTTAAGTGTGTTTGGCAGTGGATGCTACTAGTTTCCTACGAGTTGCGCTAGCATTAGCAATGTGTGTATGTCCAAAAGAAGGGACAGCATGGAATTATCTGAAAATGGTTTCCATCAATTAACTACATCATGGGTAAGTCGTAATTGAGACATTATGCCCAAAATTCCGAACTATCCCTTTAAGGCTGCCCTTTCAAAAGCCTCAAACTGGTCTCGCTGTCCCGCCACAAAATCCCTCAACGAAGACACAAGCTGTGCTGCTACAGAGATGTCAATGTCACTTTTCTGTAGGTGCATGCTTGTAGAACCGGTCAAGTATGACGTCCCAGAAATGTGCCATGAACACCATCTCTAAGGTGTCCAATTTGGCACATAGTCCAGCGGCCTCAATTCGAGTATCTGTTTTCTCATTATCATCATTGCACATACCACCAAAGGCCTCTCTAATGTGGGTGTAATTTCTCCACAGTGCCTTGGTTGACTCTGCCTGAGCACTCCACCAAGTACTGGACAGCGATTTTAATGTCAGTCTGACATCTGTCTTCCGAAAGACTTTCCCCCATCTGTGTGTGGATGAAGAGCAAAACGTGTACAGTGACTGCAACATGTTAAACTTGTCAGCCTCTGGGCTACTGCTGTCTAAGATGTTCCATTGTATTTTCCTGACATGTTGCTTGCATTGTCATATGACTGACCTCTACAGTTTGAGAGGTCCAACCGAAGGCCCTCCACCATCAGTCACACAGTCTGCTAAACTTTTACCAGTGTGGCTCTCAATTGGCTCAAAGCCCAGGAATCGCTCCACCACATTCCCGCTGCTGTTAACAAACCGGAATATGAACGTCAATTGGTCCACATGTGACAGGTCTGGGGTGGAGTCAACAATTACTGAAAAATATTTGGCATCCCGAATCTCATCTGCTATTGTTTGGCGAGTTTTCTGACCCATTAGATCAATGAGTTCTTCACATATTGTCGATGACAAATAGGACACTGTGCCTCTTCCTTTTCTGCCAAACATTTTAATATTTTCAGCTAAGAATGGGTCAGATTGTGATAGAAATTCTAGGATGCCAAGGAAATTATAGTTATGGGTTGACCCAAACTGTTCATCATCTCCCCTAAACGCAAGTCCTCTTTCACCCAATAACTTGATCACTGCTACAACTCTTTTCAAAATGTCCCTCCAGTATTTTCGTTCCCCATCAAGTTGCTACATGAGATCTGCATCTGTAGCACTGCCCTTTGTCTGCTGGTGCAAGGCAAGCTTGCATGATCTGTTCTGCACTCATTTCGTGTTCCCATACCTGGATTATGGACCAGGCCAGTGCCCCGGGGCCTCAAACTGCCAGGGGGCCTCCAAGCCTCAGGCCGCGTGCGGTGTGTGGCCCAAGACTTCCGAAGGACGTTGAACACCAGGGCCCTCAGTGTGCACAGCGCAAGCTGACCACTAGGCCCCTGGGTGCTTATGGCCTGAGCTCACCACTAGGCCCCTGGGTGCTTATAGCCTGAGCTCACCACTAGGCCCCTGGGTGCTTATAGCCTGAGCTCACCACTAGGCCCCTGGGTGCTTATGGCCTGAGCTCACCACTAGGCCCCTGGGTGCTTATGGCCTGAGCTCACCACTAGGCCCCTGGGTACTTATGGCCTGAGCTCACCACTAGGCCCCTGGGTGCTTATGGCCTGAGCTCACCACTAGGCCCTGGGTGCTTATAGCCTGAGCTCACCACTAGGCCCCTGGGTGCTTATAGCCTGAGCTCACCACTAGGCCCCTGGGTGCTTATGGCCTGAGCTCACCACTAGGGCCCTGGGTGCTTATAGCCTGAGCTCACCACTAGGCCCCTGTGTGCTTATAGCCTGAGCTCACCACTAGGCCCCTGGGTGCTTATAGCCTGAGCTCACCACTAGGCCCCTGGGTGCTTATAGCCTGAGCTCACCACTAGGCCCCTGGGTGCTTATAGCCTGAGCTCACCACTAGGCCCCTGGGTGCTTATAGCCTGAGCTCACCACTAGGGCCCTGGGTGCTTATAGCCTGAGCTCACCACTAGGCCCCTGGGTGCTTATAGCCTGAGCTCACCACTAGGCCCCTGGGTGCTTATGGCCTGAGCTCACCACTAGGCCCCTGGGTGCTTATAGCCTGAGCTCACCACTAGGCCCCTGGGTGCTTATGGCCTGAGCTCACCACTAGGCCCCTGGGTGCTTATAGCCTGAGCTCACCACTAGGGCCCCCCAGATCCCTCAGCGCTTACAGTGTGAGGCCCCCTGGGCCCCTCAGCGCTTACAGTGTGAGGCCCCCCGGGCCCCTCGGCGCTTACAGTGTGAGGCCCCCTGGGCCCCTCAGCGCTTATAGTGTGAGGCCCCCCGGGCCCCTCGGCGCTTACAGTGTGAGGCCCCCCGGGCCCCTCGGCGCTTACAGTGTGAGGCCCCCCGGGCCCCTCGGCGCTTACAGTGTGAGGCCCCCCTGGGCCCCTCAGCGCTTACAGTGTGAGGCCCCCCGGGCCCCTCGGCGCTTACAGTGTGAGGCCCCCCGGGCCCCTCGGCGCTTACAGTGTGAGGCCCCCCGGGCCCCTCAGCGCTTACAGTGTGAGGCCCCCCGGGCCCCTCAGCGCTTACAGTGTGAGGCCCCCTGGGCCCCTCAGCGCTTACAGTGTGAGGCCCCCCGGGCCCCTCGGCGCTTACAGTGTGAGGCCCCCTGGGTCCCTCAGCGCTTACAGTGTGAGGCCCCCTGGGCCCCTCAGCGCTTACAGTGTGAGGCCCCCCGGGCCCTTCAGCACTTACAGTGTGAGGCCCCCCGGGCCCTTCAGCGCTTACAGTGTGAGGCCCCCCGGGCCCCTCAGCGCTTACAGTGTGAGGGCCCCCGGGCCCCTCAGCGCTTACAGTGTGAGGCCCCCCGGGCCCCTCGGCGCTTACAGTGTGAGGCCCCCTGGGTCCCTCAGCGCTTACAGTGTGAGGCCCCCCTGGCCCCCTCAGCGCTTACAGTGTGAGGCCCCCCGGGCCCCTCGGCGCTTACAGTGTGAGGCCCCCCGGGCCCCTCGGCGCTTACAGTGTGAGGCCCCCCGGGCCCCTCGGCGCTTACAGTGTGAGGCCCCCCGGGCCCCTCGGCGCTTACAGTGTGAGGCCCCCCTGGGCCCCTCAGCGCTTACAGTGTGAGGCCCCCCGGGCCCCTCAGCGCTTACAGTGTGAGGCCCCCTGGGCCCCTCAGCGCTTACAGTGTGAGGCCCCCCCGGGCCCCTCAGCGCTTACAGTGTGAGGCCCCCCTGGGCCCCTCAGCGCTTACAGTGTGACGCCCCCTGGGCCCCTCAGCGCTTACAGTGTGACGCCCCCTGGGCCCCTCAGCGCTTACAGTGTGAGGCCCCCCCGGGCCCCTCAGCGCTTACAGTGTGAGGCCCCCCCGGGCCCCTCAGCGCTTACAGTGTGAGGCCCCCCAGGCCCCTCAGCGCTTACAGTGTGAGGCCCCCTGGGCCCCTCAGCGCTTACAGTGTGAGGCCCCCCAGGCCCCTCAGCGCTTACAGTGTGAGGCCCCCCCGGGCCCCTCAGCGCTTACAGTGTGAGGCCCCCCCGGGCCCCTCAGCGCTTACAGTGTGAGGCCCCCCCGGGCCCCTCAGCGCTTACAGTGTGAGGCCCCCTGGGCCCCTCAGCGCTTACAGTGTGAGGCCCCCTGGGCCCCTCAGCGCTTACAGTGTGAGGCCCCCTGGGCCCCTCAGCGCTTACAGTGTGAGGCCCCCCTGGGCCCCTCAGCGCTTACAGTGTGAGGCCCCCCCGGGCCCCTCAGCGCTTACAGTGTGAGGCCCCCCCGGGCCCCTCGGCGCTTACAGTGTGAGGCCCCCCGGGCCCCTCGGCGCTTACAGTGTGAGGCCCCCCGGGCCCCTCGGCGCTTACAGTGTGAGGCCCCCCGGGCCCCTCAGCGCTTACAGTGTGAGGCCCCCCGGGCCCCTCAGCGCTTACAGTGTGAGGCCCCCCGGGCCCCTCAGCGCTTACAGTGTGAGGCCCCCCGGGCCCCTCGGCGCTTACAGTGTGAGGTCCCCTGGGTCCCTCAGCGCTTACAGTGTGAGGCCCCCTGGGCCCCTCAGCGCTTACAGTGTGAGGCCCCCTGGGCCCCTCAGCGCTTACAGTGTGAGGCCCCCCCCGGGCCCCTCAGTGCTTACAGTGTGAGGCCCCCCGGGCCCCTCGGCGCTTACAGTGTGAGGCCCCCTGGGTCCCTCAGCGCTTACAGTGTGAGGCCCCCCTGGCCCCCTCAGCGCTCACAGTGTGAGGCCCCCTGGGCCCCTCAGTGCTTACAGTGTGAGGCCCCCCTGGGCCCCTCAGCGCTTACAGTGTGAGGCCCCCCCGGGCCCCTCAGCGCTTACAGTGTGAGGCCCCCCCGGGCCCCTCAGCGCTTACAGTGTGAGGACCCCCCGGGCCCCTCAGCGCTTACAGTGTGAGGCCCCCCCGGGCCCCTCAGCGCTTACAGTGTGAGGACCCCTGGGCCCCTCAGCGCTTACAGTGTGAGGCCCCCCGGGCCCCCTCAGCGCTTACAGTGTGAGGCCCCCCAGGCCCCTCAGCGCTTACAGTGTGAGGCCCCCCAGGCCCCTCAGCGCTTACAGTGTGAGGCCCCCCGGGCCCCTCAGCGCTTACAGTGTGAGGCCCCCCGGCCCCCTCAGCGCTTACAGTGTGAGGCCCCCTGGGCCCCTCAGCGCTTACAGTGTGAGGCCCCCTGGGTCCCTCAGCGCTTACAGTGTGAGGCCCCCCAGGCCCCCTCAGCGCTTACAGTGTGAGGCCCCCCAGGCCCCTCAGCGCTTACAGTGTGAGGCCCCCCGGGCCCTTCAGCGCTTACAGTGTGAGGCCCCCCGGGCCCCTCAGCGCTTACAGTGTGAGGGCCCCCGGGCCCCTCAGCGCTTACAGTGTGAGGCCCCCCGGGCCCCTCGGCGCTTACAGTGTGAGGCCCCCTGGGTCCCTCAGCGCTTACAGTGTGAGGCCCCCCTGGCCCCCTCAGCGCTTACAGTGTGAGGCCCCCCGGGCCCCTCGGCGCTTACAGTGTGAGGCCCCCCGGGCCCCTCGGCGCTTACAGTGTGAGGCCCCCCGGGCCCCTCGGCGCTTACAGTGTGAGGCCCCCCGGGCCCCTCGGCGCTTACAGTGTGAGGCCCCCCTGGGCCCCTCAGCGCTTACAGTGTGAGGCCCCCCGGGCCCCTCAGCGCTTACAGTGTGAGGCCCCCTGGGCCCCTCAGCGCTTACAGTGTGAGGCCCCCCCGGGCCCCTCAGCGCTTACAGTGTGAGGCCCCCCTGGGCCCCTCAGCGCTTACAGTGTGAGGCCCCCCTGGGCCCCTCAGCGCTTACAGTGTGACGCCCCCTGGGCCCCTCAGCGCTTACAGTGTGACGCCCCCTGGGCCCCTCAGCGCTTACAGTGTGAGGCCCCCCCGGGCCCCTCAGCGCTTACAGTGTGAGGCCCCCCCGGGCCCCTCAGCGCTTACAGTGTGAGGCCCCCCAGGCCCCTCAGCGCTTACAGTGTGAGGCCCCCTGGGCCCCTCAGCGCTTACAGTGTGAGGCCCCCCAGGCCCCTCAGCGCTTACAGTGTGAGGCCCCCCCGGGCCCCTCAGCGCTTACAGTGTGAGGCCCCCCCGGGCCCCTCAGCGCTTACAGTGTGAGGCCCCCCCGGGCCCCTCAGCGCTTACAGTGTGAGGCCCCCTGGGCCCCTCAGCGCTTACAGTGTGAGGCCCCCTGGGCCCCTCAGCGCTTACAGTGTGAGGCCCCCTGGGCCCCTCAGCGCTTACAGTGTGAGGCCCCCCTGGGCCCCTCAGCGCTTACAGTGTGAGGCCCCCTGGGCCCCTCAGCGCTTACAGTGTGAGGCCCCCCCGGGCCCCTCAGTGCTTACAGTGTGAGGCCCCCCGGGCCCCTCGGCGCTTACAGTGTGAGGCCCCCTGGGTCCCTCAGCGCTTACAGTGTGAGGCCCCCCTGGCCCCCTCAGCGCTCACAGTGTGAGGCCCCCTGGGCCCCTCAGTGCTTACAGTGTGAGGCCCCCCTGGGCCCCTCAGCGCTTACAGTGTGAGGCCCCCCCGGGCCCCTCAGCGCTTACAGTGTGAGGCCCCCCCGGGCCCCTCAGCGCTTACAGTGTGAGGACCCCCCCGGGCCCCTCAGCGCTTACAGTGTGAGGCCCCCCCGGGCCCCTCAGCGCTTACAGTGTGAGGACCCCTGGGCCCCTCAGCGCTTACAGTGTGAGGCCCCCCGGGCCCCCTCAGCGCTTACAGTGTGAGGCCCCCCAGGCCCCTCAGCGCTTACAGTGTGAGGCCCCCCAGGCCCCCTCAGCGCTTACAGTGTGAGGCCCCCCGGGCCCCTCAGCGCTTACAGTGTGAGGCCCCCCGGCCCCCTCAGCGCTTACAGTGTGAGGCCCCCTGGGCCCCTCAGCGCTTACAGTGTGAGGCCCCCCTGGGTCCCTCAGCGCTTACAGTGTGAGGCCCCCCAGGCCCCCTCAGCGCTTACAGTGTGAGGCCCCCCAGGCCCCTCAGCGCTTACAGTGTGAGGCCCCCCTGGGCCCCTCAGCGCTTACAGTGTGAGGCCCCCCTGGGCCCCTCAGCGCTTAGTGTGAGGCCCCCCAGGCCCTCAGCGCTTACAGTGTGAGGCCCCCACAGGCCCCTCAGCGCTTACAGTGTGAGGCCCCCCTGGGCCCCTCAGCGCTTACAGTGTGAGGCCCCCCGGGCCCCTCAGCGCTTACAGTGTGAGGCCCCCCTGGGCCCCTCAGCGCTTACAGTGTGACGCCCCCTGGGCCCCTCAGCACTTACAGTGTGAGGCCCCCCCGGGCCCCTCAGCGCTTACAGTGTGAGGCCCCCCCGGGCCCCTCAGCGCTTACAGTGTGAGGCCCCCTGGGTCCCTCAGCGCTTACAGTGTGAGGCCCCCTGGGCCCCTCAGCGCTTACAGTGTGAGGCCCCCCGGGCCCTTCAGCACTTACAGTGTGAGGCCCCCCGGGCCCTTCAGCGCTTACAGTGTGAGGCCCCCCGGGCCCCTCAGCGCTTACAGTGTGAGGGCCCCCGGGCCCCTCAGCGCTTACAGTGTGAGGCCCCCCGGGCCCCTCGGCGCTTACAGTGTGAGGCCCCCTGGGTCCCTCAGCGCTTACAGTGTGAGGCCCCCCTGGCCCCCTCAGCGCTTACAGTGTGAGGCCCCCCGGGCCCCTCGGCGCTTACAGTGTGAGGCCCCCCGGGCCCCTCGGCGCTTACAGTGTGAGGCCCCCCGGGCCCCTCGGCGCTTACAGTGTGAGGCCCCCCGGGCCCCTCGGCGCTTACAGTGTGAGGCCCCCCTGGGCCCCTCAGCGCTTACAGTGTGAGGCCCCCCGGGCCCCTCAGCGCTTACAGTGTGAGGCCCCCCGGGCCCCTCAGCGCTTACAGTGTGAGGCCCCCCCGGGCCCCTCAGCGCTTACAGTGTGAGGCCCCCCTGGGCCCCTCAGCGCTTACAGTGTGACGCCCCCTGGGCCCCTCAGCGCTTACAGTGTGACGCCCCCTGGGCCCCTCAGCGCTTACAGTGTGAGGCCCCCCCGGGCCCCTCAGCACTTACAGTGTGAGGCCCCCCCGGGCCCCTCAGCGCTTACAGTGTGAGGCCCCCCAGGCCCCTCAGCGCTTACAGTGTGAGGCCCCCTGGGCCCCTCAGCGCTTACAGTGTGAGGCCCCCCAGGCCCCTCAGCGCTTACAGTGTGAGGCCCCCCCGGGCCCCTCAGCGCTTACAGTGTGAGGCCCCCCCGGGCCCCTCAGCGCTTACAGTGTGAGGCCCCCCGGGCCCCTCAGCGCTTACAGTGTGAGGCCCCCCCGGGCCCCTCAGCGCTTACAGTGTGAGGCCCCCTGGGCCCCTCAGCGCTTACAGTGTGAGGCCCCCTGGGCCCCTCAGCGCTTACAGTGTGAGGCCCCCTGGGCCCCTCAGCGCTTACAGTGTGAGGCCCCCCTGGGCCCCTCAGCGCTTACAGTGTGAGGCCCCCCCGGGCCCCTCAGCGCTTACAGTGTGAGGCCCCCCCGGGCCCCTCAGCGCTTACAGTGTGAGGCCCCCCCGGGCCCCTCGGCGCTTACAGTGTGAGGCCCCCCGGGCCCCTCGGCGCTTACAGTGTGAGGCCCCCCGGGCCCCTCGGCGCTTACAGTGTGAGGCCCCCCGGGCCCCTCAGCGCTTACAGTGTGAGGCCCCCCGGGCCCCTCAGCGCTTACAGTGTGAGGCCCCCCGGGCCCCTCGGCGCTTACAGTGTGAGGCCCCCCCGGGCCCCTCGGCGCTTACAGTGTGAGGTCCCCTGGGTCCCTCAGCGCTTACAGTGTGAGGCCCCCTGGGCCCCTCAGCGCTTACAGTGTGAGGCCCCCTGGGCCCCTCAGCGCTTACAGTGTGAGGCCCCCCCGGGCCCCTCAGTGCTTACAGTGTGAGGCCCCCCGGGCCCCTCGGCGCTTACAGTGTGAGGCCCCCTGGGTCCCTCAGCGCTTACAGTGTGAGGCCCCCCTGGCCCCCTCAGCGCTCACAGTGTGAGGCCCCCTGGGCCCCTCAGTGCTTACAGTGTGAGGCCCCCCTGGGCCCCTCAGCGCTTACAGTGTGAGGCCCCCCCCGGGCCCCTCAGCGCTTACAGTGTGAGGCCCCCCCGGGCCCCTCAGCGCTTACAGTGTGAGGACCCCCCGGGCCCCTCAGCGCTTACAGTGTGAGGCCCCCCCCGGGCCCCTCAGCGCTTACAGTGTGAGGCCCCCTGGGCCCCTCAGCGCTTACAGTGTGAGGCCCCCCGGGCCCCCTCAGCGCTTACAGTGTGAGGCCCCCCAGGCCCCTCAGCGCTTACAGTGTGAGGCCCCCCAGGCCCCTCAGCGCTTACAGTGTGAGGCCCCCCGGGCCCCTCAGCGCTTACAGTGTGAGGCCCCCCGGGCCCCTCAGCGCTTACAGTGTGAGGCCCCCTGGGTCCCTCAGCGCTTACAGTGTGAGGCCCCCCAGGCCCCCTCAGCGCTTACAGTGTGAGGCCCCCCAGGCCCCTCAGCGCTTACAGTGTGAGGCCCCCCCTGGGCCCCTCAGCGCTTACAGTGTGAGGCCCCCCTGGGCCCCTCAGCGCTTAGTGTGAGGCCCCCCAGGCCCCTCAGCGCTTACAGTGTGAGGCCCCACAGGCCCCTCAGCGCTTACAGTGTGAGGCCCCCCTGGGCCCCTCAGCGCTTACAGTGTGAGGCCCCCCGGGCCCCTCAGCGCTTACAGTGTGAGGCCCCCCTGGGCCCCTCAGCGCTTACAGTGTGACGCCCCCTGGGCCCCTCAGCACTTACAGTGTGAGGCCCCCCCGGGCCCCTCAGCGCTTACAGTGTGAGGCCCCCCCGGGCCCCTCAGCGCTTACAGTGTGAGGCCCCCCCGGGCCCCTCAGCGCTTACAGTGTGAGGCCCCCCCGGGCCCCTTGGCGTTTAAAGAGTGAGCTTTTGGGATTCTATAGAAGAACTCTCAAATAATACTGAGCCCTAAAACCGGCACTCTTATTTTTATTATACCTTTATTTTACCAGGCCGGCCAATGAAGATCAAAATCAAATCTTATTTACAATGACGGCCTGGCAAGAGTCAAAATAACTCTTGAGGAGGGCGGGTTAAAAATAAATAAAATAAGTGAAACAGAATAAGGACAGAAGAGACCGCAATAACAGACAATAGAGACAGGCAGAACACAAACAAGTAGGTTAACAAGTAGGCATGGGCATCGCCACCAAGTCCTATATCGTGGGAAAATTTTGATCACGATATCGCCGTTTCACGATATTTCTTTGCAAAATTGTAAAAGCTTAAATCCATTTTTAGGCCGAAGTTATGAACAAACCAAACCTTATTTTGACCCTGAAATACATGATCCAGCACTTAATTGAATTCATAGTAATATTCCGTGTGCCATATTTTTCTTATAAACCTTAAAGGGAATGGATCGGGAGGGCTCGCAGGGTAATATGACACCATCCGCAGAACCCCTTGTTTTAAAACCGTATATAACGTAGCTCGGTCCGAATTGAAATGCGAGTCAGCAAAAAATCTATCCATGACGTGTGTGAGAAAAAAAGGTAATTGAGGAAGTTCGGCTCCGTGTGTGCTGCGTATATGTTACGTATTACGTACCGGGGACCGAATCTGTGTGCGTTCACCGAAGAGTTACGGGAATTTCAGATCTTTATCCGAATCAGGCTTACCCACAATTCCCTTATTTCCCTCCCGACCCATTCCCTTTAAAAAGTCAATCAAACACGGTATTATAATCATATATCAAACCCACAATTCCCTTATTTCCCTCCCGACCCATTCCTTTAAAAAGGCAATCAAACACGGTATTATAATCGTATATCAAACCCACAATTCCCTTATTTCCCTCCCGACCCATTCCTTTAAAAAGGCAATCAAACACGGTATTATAATTGTATATCAAACCCACAATTCCCTTATTTCCCTCCCGACCCATTCCTTTAAAAAGGCAATCAAACACGGTATTATAATCGTATATCAAACCCACAATTCCCTTATTTCCCTCCTGACCCATTCCTTTAAAAAGGCAATCAAACACGGTATTATAATCGTATATCAAACCCACAATTCCCTTATTTCCCTCCCGACCCATTCCTTTAAAAAGGCAATCAAACACGGTATTATAATCGTATATCAAACCCACAATTCCCTTATTTCCCTCCTGACCCATTCCTTTAAAAAGGCAATCAAACACAGTATTATAATCGTATATCAAACCCACAATTCCCTTATTTCCCTCCCGACCCATTCCTTTAAAAAGGCAATCAAACACGGTATTATAATCGTATATCAAACCCACAATTCCCTTATTTCCCTCCTGACCCATTCCTTTAAAAAGGCAATCAAACACGGTATTATAATCGTATATCAAACCCACAATTCCCTTATTTCCCTCCCGACCCATTCCTTTAAAAAGGCAATCAAACACGGTATTATAATCGTATATCAAAATGTATTCGCTGTAAAATCACGCCAAGCATGGGCATCGCCATATTCTTAGTTTGTTTATCCATCGTTATTAAATTCCTCCAGCCATTGGAGCACCTTGGTGAAAAGCTTAAAATGAAATATAAATATTGTTCATGAACAAAATTATTCTGGCACATGCCACATAGAACCCGCAAATAATTGCCAAAACATGGATCAAAACCTTGACAAAACTACCAAATAACATCATTGGTTCTAATCGCCGACGACCGGACATTTTTTATTTCACCATTTCACTTCCTAGTTGTTCTAGAAATGCCCAAAAAGTGTGGCTGTCAGTTTGTTATTGCTTGCGGGACTGCTTGTCAGTGGCTTGAGTTCAATAAAAATAAAAACAACAGAAATGTCGCAGTTCAGTTCAGTGGGTGTTGGCCTGAAACTAAAATGTGATTGGTTAATACATGGATGATGATGGCTTTACAAATGAGTTGGTATCAACCGAGTTTGATCTAGTGATGATCAGATGAGGATTTTCGTCATTGTGTAATATGTTGAGTTGTTGACTCGGAAAATCTATATTTTCTCTTAAATCGTATTAAAAGTATTGAAGTTTGAATAATTAATTGGACTTTTCGTCATTGTATATGTTGATTCGGAAAATCAATATTCTCTGCATAACAATTTTAAGTTGAAAATACTTTTTCAAGAACATCATTAGTGCTCATGTCGCAATACACGTAGGCCTACAAGCCGTTGAAAAACGTGTAGCTACAAGAAAACTATTATAGGGCTTATTATGGGCTATATGTTTTTTGAAAACTATTTGATCACAAAAACTCTGATTAGTCCGATTCATAATCCGACTCCTCCATGTCTGAGTTTCATTTTCCGTAAAGTTCTCCGCTAAGAACACCAGCATGTTCACATTCTCTGGTAGAAGAAGGCGCGCCTGATTACCAGCATGTTCACATTCTCTGGTAGAAGAAGGCGCGCCCGATTACCAGCATGTTCACATTCTCTGGTAGAAGAAGGCGCGCCCGATTACCAGCATGTTCACATTCTCTGGTAGAAGAAGGCGCGCCCGATTACCAGCATGTTCACATTCTCTGGTAGAAGAAGGCGCGCCCGATTACCAGTATGTTCACATTCTCTGGTAGAAGAAGGCGCGCCCGATTACCAGCATGTTCACATTCTCTGGTAGTAGAAGGCGCGCCCGATTACCAGCATGTTCACATTCTCTGGTAGTAGAAGGCGCGCCCGATTACCAGCATGTTCACATTCTCTGGTAGTAGAAGGCGCGCCCGATTACCAGCATGTTCACATTCTCTGGTAGTAGAAGGCGCGCCCGATTACCAGCATGTTCACATTCTCTGGTAGAAGAAGGCGCGCCCGATTACCAGCATGTTCACATTCTCTGGTAGAAGAAGGCGCGCCCGATTACCAGCATGTTCACATTCTCTGGTAGAAGAAGGCGCGCCCGCTTACCAGCATGTTCACATTCTCTGGTAGAAGAAGGCGCGCCCGCTTACCAGCATGTTCACATTCTCTGGTAGAAGAAGGCGCGCCCGATTACCAGCATGTTCACATTCTCTGGTAGAAGAAGGCGCGCCCTATTACCAGCATGTTCACATTCTCTGGTAGTAGAAGGCGCGCCCGATTACCAGCATGTTCACATTCTCTGGTAGTAGAAGGCGCGCCCGATTACCAGCATGTTCACATTCTCTGGTAGTAGAAGGCGCGCCCGATTACCAGCATGTTCACATTCTCTGGTAGAAGAAGGCGCGCCCGCTTACCAGCATGTTCACATTCTCTGGTAGAAGAAGGCGCGCCCGCTTACCAGCATGTTCACATTCTCTGGTAGAAGAAGGCGCGCCCGATTACCAGCATGTTCACATTCTCTGGTAGAAGAAGGCGCGCCCGATTACCAGCATGTTCACATTCTCTGGTAGTAGAAGGCGCGCCCGATTACCAGCATGTTCACATTCTCTGGTAGTAGAAGGCGCGCCCGATTACCAGCATGTTCACATTCTCTGGTAGTAGAAGGCGCGCCCGATTACCAGCATGTTCACATTCTCTGGTAGTAGAAGGCGCGCCCGATTACCAGCATGTTCACATTCTCTGGTAGTAGAAGGCGCGCCCGATTACCAGTATGTTCACATTCTCTGGTAGAAGAAGGCGCGCCCGATTACCAGCATGTTCACATTCTCTGGTAGTAGAAGGCGCGCCCGATTACCAGCATGTTCACATTCTCTGGTAGTAGAAGGCGCGCCCGATTACCAGCATGTTCACATTCTCTGGTAGTAGAAGGCACGCCCGATTACCAGCATGTTCACATTCTCTGGTAGTAGAAGGCGCGCCCGATTACCAGCATGTTCACATTCTCTGGTAGAAGAAGGCGCGCCAGATTACCAGCATGTTCACATTCTCTGGTAGAAGAAGGCGCGCCCGCTTACCAGCATGTTCACATTCTCTGGTAGAAGAAGGCGCGCCCGATTACCAGTATGTTCACATTCTCTGGTAGAAGAAGGCGCGCCCGATTACCAGCATGTTCACATTCTCTGGTAGAAGAAGGCGCGCCCGATTACCAGCATGTTCACATTCTCTGGTAGAACAAGGCGCGCCCGATTACCAGCATGTTCACATTCTCTGGTAGAAGAAGGCGCACCCGATTTGGCCGTAGAATATCACCAGCGGTGGAGAAGACTTCTTCGGAACGAACACTGGATGCGGGTAGACACCACACTTTCTTTACAAGTGTGGATAGGTTAGGGTAAACCTTAGCACGGGAACGCCACCAGTCGAGCGGATTCTCCTCAAGTCCAATCGGGTCTTCTGCCAAGTACCGTCCCATTTCCTTTTCTGCACGCTCAGCAGCTGATGTTGTATCCAAGCGAGGCTTCTTACTAGCTACGGATGCAAAGAGGCTGCTCATCATGTGGCGGCTAGTGGTCGGGGTCTCCTCCGCTAACACTGCACTGACGAGTCTTTAACCTTTATTACCCATTACAAAATAGAACATTCCATGAAATATCAAAGTAGTAAATCACTCACGAACGACATGACACAGGCTTTGTAGCGACTGGCATATTTTTAAGTCAAATATTTTTTGTGAATCTTTTAATTGGGATGGCAGGTATGCCATCCGCCAAGTTACGGCTTAGTGGGGCATGCCCCATAACTATACAGCACCGAGAGTTTGGCACTTTTCAGAGTTTCCTACAGAAGTAACCACAACGACCATAGACTCTCAGCCCTTAAAAACTTTAACTTCTGTATGTTCTGACCTCATATAACCACACAGCATTCAGATACAACTTCACACATCCACACAATAAAGCCCCAAACTTGGGTTATTTTGCCATTTTTCTCCTTCCTCTTCCGCTTCTTCTTCCCATTCTCCTGCCAAACTGCCTGCCTCCGTCACGATGTTATCCAATGGGGAGAATTATTATTTGAGGGTATGGTCCGTATACCTGCTCATCAAACTTATCGCCCAATAAAGACGCTTAATACTAATGTTTTTTAATGTTAATACAGCTAATGGCTTCATGCTTTCCAAGAAGTTACTGTGGCCTAATGGATAGAGGCGCCGTCTCTCACACAGAGGATTGTGGGTTCGAGTCCAGCAGGGCACATGTTTATTTTCCACAAAAACAATGTGCAACTGTTAAGTACTTTTCATTTATTAGACTGTTATTATTTTCACATTAATGTATTTTTATTGCAAAGGCAAAAGAGGTTTCCAATATTAACTGTTCAATGTTTCACTTGACGCTAGCTCTTGTCTGGTTTGGGGAGGGTGTTACGCTCTGCTCTTGCGGTCATGACTGACTGACTGTGGAAACCGAACCTCAACGTACCCTTGCCTCGGCCAACATTTCTTTATTCATTCATTTCTTCACTTCAGCTCTGTTCACTTTATCCTTTTCACACATAACACAATGTCACCATAAAATTAACTACTAGGAAAATTAAGAATTTACGATAATCACCTACATTAAGAATTGATGATAGCCTCATTTAAGCTGCAATCTTTCAAGAGATCGGATTTATAAACCGCCAGTTCCCCAAACATATCCGATTCATGGTTAGTCACTTTAAAAAAAACAATAGCCTCCGAATGTGGCTCTAGTCTACGCTACTCTGCAGATAATGTAGCTTGCTACAAACACTTTTAATTATAATAATAATAATAAGAAGAAGAATAATCTCTGGTATGTACTTTCTTAGTAGTATCTATTGTTTTCTTTCTGGCTAAGATTCCAGGGAAATATGCGTTGTCCAATTAAGCTTGTTAGCCAGAGAAACAATTAAGGAGCCATGGTAAGGAGCCAGGGAGAGGAAACCACAGGACTCCGTGTTCTGCTATTGATTGGAAGTAAAATATATGTGTTTTGGGAGACAGTATGCACAGGCACTTAAACGGTTTGGAATTTATATTTCTTAGCTCACCCTGGAATTAGCTGCCGCTCGTTTTACCCCAAACGCTCCCAGAATTGGTTGGAACTTTTCCGTTTTATTGCCACAATTATGGTCTGGTAACCAGAAGGAGGAATCACACAATAACAGATCGGAGAGATATAAATAGTTGCCAGAGAAACGTCAGTCTGCTTCTAGTCAGGAAGTAGATGCAAGCTAGGCTACTACGAATCACTAGCGATTACTAGCGAATCAACATGCCTTATAGCCTACATTCATTGCACTACAGAAAACTCAACTTAACCTAGCTGTCCGGTACCAAAACATTTCCCGCAGGTAACGTTCTACACTACCGGAAAAAAAACTGCGAAGGAATTTCCCTATTTTGCCCTATTTTAAAACTGTATTTCCATATTTTACTGATGCAAACTATTTAGGCTGTACTAGCTATTTAGGCTGTATGTCTTTCAGCTAGAATGTGTTTGCGTCTAGCCCATTGTGCATGCATGTCTCCATGTAGACTTGGTTCATTAATTTACATGCTTCTTCATGATCCATAGCTCATGTGGTGCTGTTCATTGTATTTCATTACACATTAAATACTGGTCATCTACAAACTCTTAATGTAATTGTGTGCTGTCTGAAATAGGATAACTGTTCTCATTCTTGTAAATAGAGGGCGTTGTGGTTACGCAAATGTCTGCATGCATTTCTTTGGAATGCATGTCTCCGTGTTTATCTTCATGCATTATTCATCATTAGTTAGCTATAAAAAATGAGTGATATCAGATCAAAAACGTCTACGACGTAAAATAAAAGCCAAGTTACTCACGCATAGCGCTGTCTATAAGTCCTTAATTCCAACTTGCAAAAACTAGGCATGCCTTTAAAAGTCTAGATATCAAAATGTGGCCAAGTTACAACTAACAATATTGCCTATCGTAGCTCACACTAAATAAACTAGCTCTATTCCAAAGTAATGCTATCCAAACTTTCCTAAATTATTTAATGCAACTTGGCCCTGTGTTTCTTCATCTTACCATCTCAAGAGAATGTGGTCAATGAAACTGTATGTGCCACATCAAACTGCAAAATGAAAATAATTTATAGTGGAAATACTCTGATTCAGATGTGTTGCACTTAGAAATTAAACAGAAAAATTACTACACTATAGGGCATGTTTGAACAATTGTCTGCATCCACTGCTTTGGGTCTGTGAAAAGCACAGAATGAATAAAATGTATTATTATTATTATGTATTTATTGATTTATTTATTTGGATTTCTATCAAAACCTGTGTGGTCCTACAGAGCATAGATATCCTTGTGTTCACAAAATTCTGTTTGCAAATATCATAAATACTATTATGTTAAGAAAATTGGTACTATTACTTATTTGCCACCATCTGACCCACAAACATATGTGGATACGTTTGTAAAAATGCTATATGTACGCTATTTTCTAGGTAAAAATATAACTAATTTTTATCTGCATTTATTTATTCATCACCCCTTTCTCTATTGTACATGATGTTTCTTGATATAAATGTGTTTGTGAATTGTAAAGAATGCTGTAGCAGCAGTTAACATTTTAAAACCTGTACATTTTCTAAAGTAAACTTGCCAACAAAGTACAACCATATACTTTCTGGAGTGTAATTATTCATCAACTGTTAAAAACATTCATTGAAATCATATGTTGTTCCATGAGGCACAATCTCTTCATATGCTCAGATGAAGAAACACAGGGCCAAGTTGCATTAAATCATTTAGGAAAGTTTGGATAGCATTGCTTTGGAATAGAGCTAGTTTATTTAGTGTGAGCTACGATAGGCAATATTGTTAGTTGTAACTTGGCCACATTTTGATATCAAGACTTTTAAAGGCAGGCCTAGTTTTTGCAAGTTGGAATGATAGACAGCGCTATGTAGACTATGCGTGAGTAACTTGGCTTTTTTTTACGTCGTAGACGTTTTTGATCTGATAAATAATATCAGACCCGGACAGTGGACAATTAATGACGTAACTATTTTTAAAATGTGGAATAAGAACCTTCTGTTCAGTAAATCCTTTTATTTATTAATTAAACTTTTCCAACAAAAAATAATTACTGCAAAAAATAAGCTCATCGTCACATGGCTCTATACATTATCCAGGCAAGTCCTTATTCCGCCAGGCGCGAACACTCCCAGGTGCACCCCTCTGCAAACCTCCGCAACTCGCTAGTGCTTGACACGTGTGGCTGCAACTCGCTAGTGCTTGACACGTGTGGACGCAACTCGCTAGTGCTTGACACGTATGGACGCAACTCGCTAGTGCTTGACACGTATGGACGCAACTCGCTAGTGCTTGACACGTATGGACGCAACTCGCTAGTGCTTGACACATGTGGACGCAACTCGCTAGTGCTTGACACGTGTGGACGCAACTCGCTAGTGCTTGACACGTGTGGCCGCAACTCGCTAGTGCTTGACACGTATGGACGCAACTCGCTAGTGCTTGACACGTGTGGACGCAACTCGCTAGTGCTTGACACGTGTGGACGCAACTCGCTAGTGCTTGACACGTGCGGACGCAACTCGCTAGTGCTGCAGATTGCGCGTTGTAGCGCATGTAGTATGGAGTATGGTAAGACAATAATATATATAATTTTTTAAATTACATTTCCCGTACATTTCAGAACATTATTATTGACACAAATACAAACTTTTTCAGTGTACACTTAATATCGTAGGATATCGTTCGTAGTATTTTGGAGTATCGCGATCGCGATCAAGACTACCTCGTCGCGATATCGTCGTGATGGCGATGTCGCCCATGCTTATTAACAAGCACAAGACTAAGAGCATACAAATACAAAATGCATCAGCAAGAGCACAATAACAGCTCAGCATTTACAGTGCAAGGCAAATAAAACCGCAACAAGCGTTTAGCATTAGCAGGATAGGACAGATCATTATGAGTCAAACAACAGCATATTTCTGAGATGGAGTCCATGAGACAGTCTTTAAAGCCAGGTAGAGGAATACAAGTGTCCAGTTTTATACTTTTTTAAAGGGCAGTAGATATGCAGTAGATCTGGATGGATCACTTTAAGGGTTTCTTCTCCTGACTTATTTTTCCATAGAGTCCAATAGGAAAATGATTTCGGAGAAACAAACCTTAAAGTGGTCCATCCAGTTCTATTGCATATCTGGCAGCAGAGTGATGGTTTGAGGCTTGTTTGATACCTCAGACCCTTGATGACTTACAGCCATTTAGCCAACCATGTGTTCCATACTATTCCAGCATATTTTACAGCTAAATCTAGTCCCACCCCCCAATTCCTATAGAGATCCATTCAAATGCACAGAGGTTATAGTATGGCTTGTTAATGTAACTGAAAATAAGATATCAAGAGTCTTTTGATGTTTTTGGGTCACTGACGTCAGGAAGTCATGGCATGCAAAGCATATGCAACCAAATATTAAATATGATGACTTTATTTAAGTTTGTTAATTTGCCCAATCACTTTTGGTCCCCTAAAACGGGTTGGGGGGCTATGTATAAAAAGGGCTACAATGGCTACACGGTTCACCCGATATGGATGTAAACACCGTCAAATTAAAGCTGAAAGTCTGTACTTTAATTGTACACTGTTCAATTTCAAATCCAATGTGCTGGAATACAGAGCAAAAACAACAAAAAATGTGTCACTGTCCAAACACTTCTGGAATGCACTGTACAGTGCATCCGGAAAGTATTCACAGCGTTTCACTTTTTCCACATTTTGTTCTGTTACAGCCTTATTCCAAAATTGATTAAATTCATTTTTTCCCTCAAAATTCTACACACAACACCCCATAATGACAATGTGAAAAACGTTTTTTTGAGATTTTTGCAAATTTATTAAAAATAAAAAACTAACATTTCTCATTTACATAAGTATTCATACCCTTTGCTTTAACATATTTTTAAAGTATCATATTTCATATTTGGTCGCATATCCTTTACATGCTGTTACTTCCTGAAGTCTGTGACCATCAAAATCAAAAAACTGTCGATATCTTATTTTCAGGTACTGTTACAAGCGATACTATAACCTCTCTGCATTTGAATGGATCTCTATGGAAATTGGGGGGTGAGACTAGATTCAGCTATAAATTACACTGGTACAGTATGGAACACATGGCTGGCTAAATGGCTGTAAGTTATCAAGGGTCTGAGCTATCAAACAAGCCTTAAACCATCACTCTGTTACCAGAAATACAGTAGATATGGATGGATAACTTGAAGGGTTTCTTCTCCTGACTTATGTTTCCATAGAGATCAATAGGAAAATTTGTCAGGAGAAACAACCATTAAAGTGATCCATCTATATCTACTGCATATCTGGCAGCAGAGTGATGGTTTGAGGCTTGTTTGATACCTCAGACCCTTGATGCCTTACAGC
Organism: Synaphobranchus kaupii; assembly: GCA_029718625.1. Taxonomy (NCBI): domain Eukaryota; kingdom Metazoa; phylum Chordata; class Actinopteri; order Anguilliformes; family Synaphobranchidae; genus Synaphobranchus; species Synaphobranchus kaupii. The sequence continues at coordinate 295,611 of JAINUF010000025.1, forward strand.
CATTTTACCAATCGTGTATTCCATACTGTTCCAGCATGATTTACAGCTAAATCTAGCCCCCCCCCCCCCAATTCCCATAGAGATCCATTCAAATGCAGAGACGTTATAGTATCGCTTGTAAGAGTACCAGAAAATAAGTTATCAAGAGTCTTTTGATGTTGTTGGGTCACAGACATCAAGAAGCCATGGCATGCAAAGCCAAAGGATATGCGACCAAATATTAAAAATTTAAAGGCACAGTAAACTTAGTGTATGTAAACTTCTGACCCACTGGAATTGTGATATAGTGAATTAAAAGTGAAATAATCTGTCTGTAAACAATTGTTGGAAAAATTACTTGTATCATGTACGAAGTAGATGTCCTAACTGACTTGCCAACACTGTAGTTTGCTAATATGAAATCTGTGGAGTGGTTAAAAATTTGTTTTAATGACTTCAACCTAAGTGTATGTAAACCTCTGACTTTAACTCTATAAACTTCACCCCTAGTGGTTGAGACGCATGCATCTCAGTTACAGTATTCATGTTCATCTGAAAATATAAACTACAGCTTTAAGAAAACCCTGTAAATTTTGACGCAGTATTTTTTAAAACGGTAGCCTCTTGCGAAAACCTCAGCTTCTCCAGTTACACTGCAGTGCAATAAATTAGGAGGGCGTTATCAATAGCCCAAAGCACTTACGACCCTCCTCTGGCTACAGCCACAGACTGTAAAATGCATAAAATGGAGAACTTCCACATGCATAATCTTTCTATGCTTGCTACATGGCTTAAAGTATAGCATATGTTATTATGCCAAGCAATGTAAGTTATGGCATCTGGTCACAAAACTGTAGGCCTACAGCTAACGTTAGTCCTCTAATTAGCCTACAATTCACAGTATGCCAACTCGCTACAGCCCGCTGTTACTACATCTTATGTAACGTTACTTTGTTACCTAGCTCGCCACAGTTCAAAGGTATTTCGTTATCCCACTTCAGCTGTATATTTTCAGTGGGTCAGCTATTAAGTTTAGTGAAGGTTTTCAAAGCCAAACTCGCTTAACATTTGGAGCGGGTTAGCGAGCTAACATCAACGTTATCTTACTGTGATTTGTAAGTTAACAACTATACATAAAGAGATTATAGGTTGGTGATCGACTGTATATTCATTGTGATTTAATGACATGGTTATTAGCAAACTAGAGAAAAATAGACCCAATGCCAAAAGTATCGCAAGCGAAGCGCACACGGAAATGGCGCTTCACAGCGCGCTCGGCTGGTATGTTTTTTCTGGTAGGTTATAATCACAGAACTATAGTTCTGTGGTTATAATGGCCGCCGAAGTGAAGCGGCACACGGCTCCTCGATTTCCACGCGTGTAGATTTTATTTTCTCTCGTGATTTTTGCCATTGATATGCCGCCATACGGGAGCACACTTCAAGAAGTACACCACAGAACTATATAAGAACAGTTCTGTGAAGTACACGAACATTTTCGTCACATAAATATGACGTAAAGCTACTGAACAGTGCGCATTAAACAGCACACTTCTGCCAGTGCACTGTTCACAGGAGACAGGGCGCAGTAGATAGGGCTCTGATTCGGACACAGCCCAGGAGAAGCCGAGTTTGAAGCATAAGACTGTATAAAAATATGGATAAAGTCACTGTGACGTCACCCATTGCCTTCCCACGGCCTCGTAAAAACTGAATTGAGTCTCCGGATGCATTTTTCGCCGCCCATTTGTACAACGGGCCCAGATTACCAGTCGTCCTATCGTCTCAGACGACTAAAAATTAAGAAGGACAACCTTTGATTTCCAAGTGATCGTCCTGCTGACGACTGTGAATTTAGGATTTTATTATTTTTTTAATTAGCTAACTGGAACTATTTCTGTTTTACACTCATAACGTAACATACACGTTCGTCATGCACGGATATTCAAAAATATTTCCTAAGTTCCAAATGGGAAAAGCGGCACACATTGTCACTCGCACGCAGTCTGTCTGTGCTCACCGCATTGTTGTTATTGCTGCTATGCCAGACTGCAGCAGTCAAGCAAGTTTGCAGCACACAGACACAACAGCGATATCAGCTAGTTAGTTAGCTCACTAACGTTAGCGTTCACGGACATTGGGTATCGATCTGTTGTTGCTAGTTGTTTGCCAACACAAGGCTTAGTAAGTGATCATGCATTTATCACTTACCAAGCCTTTAATTAGCAAGCAATATCCATGAACACTAGCTAGCTAACGTTAGTTACTGTCTGTATTCAGTTCAGTGAGCCCTCTCGCCAGGCTGAAGAATCGTTGTGATTTTCCTGCAGTGATTTCTCATCTCCGTCCTACAGTCCAAGCACAAATCACATCCCTGCTCGGTTACATCTAGGAATTATTAGCTAGTTATTACGTTAGCTACCATACCACACTCTAGTTGGGACTGGAAAAAATCTCTCTCGTTCGAATCCCGACTAGAGTGTACGTTATGATATACTGTACAGTCATAACACTAGTCGCTAACGCCACCTGCGGGCACCCGTCAGAACTTCACTGCTACACAGTCCCATGAGCACACGCTGCACAAGTCAAACATAAATATCCGTGGAGAAAAGGAATAACGTCGTGTCTATCTTTGGGCTACATGCGACGTAGTGATCGGATTTTCAAAGATGTGGAGATGTATTGAGGGTGCAAGTCAACCCCCCACTAAAAAGGCTAAAACCAAAGAAGATCAGCAAAAAACTCAGCGAAAATATGATTCAGAGAGCAGAGATCGCACTTTCCAGGAAAATTGGAAGGTGAATATACCATGGCTTGCAGAGGAAGATATCGACGGACTCACCAACACACTCAATGTCAGATAAGATGGAATTTTGAATGTTAGGTGTTTGTTTTAGAGCCTCAACCTTGTTTGTCTTCTGTGTTCCTTTTTTCTTTCATTGTGAGTACCTCCAGTTGAGAACCACAACCAGAGACAGAGCCCTACATACACATAGCCCTACATACACATTCAAAATAAAGCATTTGAAAGTATTTGACGTACAGTCTTCTTTGTTGCTCACCTACAGCGCTCGCAGTGATACGAGTAGGACAAGTAACTTTTAGGAAGGACAAGTATCTTTTCTAAGATACTTGTCCTTGGACAAGTATGACTTTTACCCTAATCTGGGCCCCTGTACAAACTGCGTCTGCTCCGTGGAGCTGAAGAGGACTCAACCTGTCCCTCTGATTGGTCCTGAACAAATGTTAATACCCTGTCCAAACAACACTATATTTTAAAAAATCAGCACATGCAGAGGCATTACATGATGGAAAGGCACCTATTGCAATTAGTTTTTTGTGGGAAAAATTTATTGACTTAGTATTTTGACCACATTGCTGCCATTGACTTACATGATGAAAGACCTATACTGGAGCCAATCGCAGTGGCGCTAGTGAGCAACGGCACAATTTCCGCTCCCAGCCCAACCAGGAAGTGAGCTTCAAAACGAAAGCTCAGTCTTGGCCCCTTTGTTTGAAGCCGCTTCGCTCGTCTTCTTTATGGTAGGCCGAACAGTTCAAAAGCCGACAAACTAGACACCACATATCCAGTTGGATAGTGCACGCGACCCAGTTGGACAGCCTGCACCACCCAGTTGGACAGCTCGCGCTACCCAGTTGGATAGCTCGAAGATACCCAATTTTATGTCGCTGATTGGACAGGAATTCACTAATCTCTCACATGTAATTTACGTAAAACCAAAGTTTGTAGGGTCATTTGAATCATAACGATAATCAAAGTTTGTCATTTAAATTTTCACACTAATTCCAAAGACAACGATATTTGGAAGAACTTAACTGATTTTTAGTTTAGGAATATGGGAAACAGTCATTGAACATGAGCAGAGGCTGGTCTGAATGCATTACATTACATTACATTCATTTAGCAGACGCTTTTATCCAAAGCGACGTACAGTAAGTGCGTACAGAGACATCATCAAGATCACTACAGAACAGACAAGACAAAGCACATCCTTCGCATAATGTAGCAGCTATCCCTAGCAATGAACGTCGACTGTAGTTCACAGTAAGCCGTGGGCAAATCAGCAACACCACACTTCCATTCCAAATACTATTATAAACTATAATAAACAGACAGGAAAACACAGGGAACTAGTAAACAGGGAACTGATATTCCTAGGTGAGGATATCAGTCAAGGTGGAGTCTGAAGAGGTGTGTCTTCAGGCCTCGACGGAATGCAGGCAGGGTTGGAGTAGAACGTAGGGGAATGGGAAGTTCATTCCACCACTGAGGAGCTAATGTGGAAAAACTCCGCAGTCGGGACAAGCGAGAGCCTTTGACATGGAGGGGGGGAAGTGCCAGTCGCCCTGCTGTAGAAGAGCGAAGTGGTCGAGCAGGAACATAGTTCTGGATTAAGTCCTGCAGGTAGGCGGGGCCTGTCCTATTGGCTGCAGTGTAGGCCAGGGTCAGAACTTTGAACCTGATCCTGGCTGCAACTGGCAGCCAGTGGAGAGACCTCAGCAGGGGGGTTACATGGGAAAGTTTCGGGAGGTTGAACACAAGCCGGGCAGCTGCATTCTGGATCAGTTGAAGAGACAGAATGGCGCAGGCCGGTAGGCTTGCGAGCAGGGAGTTGCAGTTGTCCAGGTGTGAGGTGACCATGGTCTGGACAAGAAGCTGGGTGGAGTAGGTGGTCAGGTACGGTCGAATCCTCCTGATGTTGTACAGGAGGAACCTGCAGGACCGTGCCGTCGCCCTGATGTGCTCTTTGAAGTCCAGCCGGTCGTCCAGGACCACCCCCAGGTTTCTTGCAGAGCGGGAGGCAGCCACCACGGTCCCATCAACGGTGATGGAGAGGTCATGTAGTGGGGAGGTCTTGTACGGCATGAAGAGGAGCTCTGTCTTGTCAAGGTTGAGCTTCAGGTGATGGGTAGCCATCCACTCAGAGATGTCAGTCAGACAAGCAGATATCCTCTCCTTAACCTGTGGGGTAGAGGGAGGGAAAGAGAGGAAGAGTTGAGTATCGTCAGCATAGCTATGGTATGAGAAGCCATGTGAATGAATTACTGAGCCAAGAGACTTAGTATACATAGAGAACAGCAGAGGACCCAGTACAGATCCCTGCGGGACTCCTGTAGACAGGGGATGGGGAGCAGAGACGGAACCCTTCCAGGAGACTTGGTAGGATCTATCAGTGAGATACGATACAAACCAAGAGAGGTCAGTTCCAGAAATGCCCATCTCAGCGAGTGTGGAGATCAGGAGTTTGTGGTTGACCGTGTCGAATGCCGCAGACAGGTCAAGGAGAATCAGAACAGAGGAGAGGGAGGAGGCTCTAGCAGTGGCGAGTGCCTCAGTCACAGCCAGGAGAGCAGTTTCAGTGGAATGGCCGGTTCTGAAGCCAGACTGATGTGGGTCAAGCAGGTTGTTCTGGTGGAGAAAAACAGACAGTTGGTTAAGGGCAGCTCGTTCAAGAGCTTTGGACAGGAAGGGCAAGAGAGATACAGGACGGTAGTTCCTGACATCAGCGGGATCCAAGCTAGGTTTTTTAAGGAGTGGGGTTACACGGGCAGTTTTAAAGGCAGCAGGAACATGGCCACAGATTACGGAGGTGTTAATAATGGAGGAGACATGAAGAAGCAAACACTATTGTTTTAAATAAAATAAGTGTGTAATTAATCACATTCATAAAATGAAATAGGGCTAGTTAGTTCAAAGCGCCGTTTTCTGGTATTTTTAAAACAAATTTGGAATATATTTTAGTTGGAATACAACAGCAAAAATTAAACAACAGGCTAAATATGCAATTTATTTAAAAGAATAATCCCTGTTCTTTCATATTTTGCTAGCTTCCGTGTTGCTCTTGTGTTCTTTGCCTGTGTTGTCCAAGCCTAAAATGGGAAGGCTACTCACTGTCAACCCATAGCTACGGTTTGCCCGTATAAAATATGGGTTTCCACCTTTTCGAAGGTATGCGGGGGTATAAGGTTATGACACCAGAAATCTAGTTTATATTTTTTTGTTTTCTAATGTTTTCCAACATAATTCATAATTCATTCAATCTCTGCTATATAGCTACTTTCGATTTCTGAGGCTGCGAGGAAAGCAAGTAGCTAACCTAGCGGCATCAGGACTGTAATGTTTATGACAACGAACCACAAAGACGCAGTAGCCCACAAGATACCCAACAACTATCTAACGTTAATTAACCTAGCGAAAAGTTAAATGGTTATGACTGTACAATGTTAATGTTTATGCTATTTTGATTATATTCCATGACGTATTAATGTGGTGGATGACTCAATTTAACGAAGCTACTACAAGTTTCATTGTAAAATAACCCGTCTAACTTAATGTTAACTGTTACTACAGTTAACATTGCTACTGTTACTACAGTATACTATACTGTTGCGGCAGTATAGTATAATGGGTAAGGAACTGGACTTGTAACCGAAAGGTTGCAGGTTCGATTCCCAGGTAGGACACTGCCGTTGTACCCTTGAGCAAGGTACTTAACCTGAATTGCTTCAGTATATATCCAGCTGTATAAATGGATAAATGTAATAAGAAGTTGTGTAAGTCGCTCTGGATAAGAGCGTCTGCTAAATGCCTGTAATGTAATGTAATGTACTAGAAAATTATTCAAAGTAAGATGAGAGCTAATTTTATAACCATATGTAGGCTACATTAAGCCATATGTAGCTACACAGTTATTATGTGAAAAGCTAAATACAGGAATATATTAAATAAACTTGAATCAGACATAACTGTGGCGGCTAGTGATTTTAATAGATAATCGATAGATAATGTTCTATACGGTTTTAGTGAATATATACAGTTTTGCAGGGATGAAAATAAGTGCAGCTCTTTCCAGAGGTTGACACCTATGCATTAATAATATAATGCGACCGCATCTAAAGACAGACCTGACGGATTCACTTGTTGCTTTTATTGCAAGCCAATGTTCTCAGTACACAGAGGATTACACTGACTCAAACGCACAGACTTCAAGCATTAAGCTATACTGGACTGGCGATAATACTGCAAACTGTCATCATAAACATATTGCATGACCTAGCTAGCTCAGCTGTGGCTATCTAGCTACACTACTGTCAACAAAACACACATAGGCCTACACACTTTATATACACAATAACACTTAGCTAGCCCTGGTGACCAGCCAGATCCGCTAGCCACTGTAACAAACAGCATAACTAAACATTTAACCAGCGAGTAAATTGTCTGTGATATAATGGCGTCACATAAATTGTAGTTGAAGACTTTTTTAAATTTTTATAGATTAGACAAATTCTTGCAAGCTTTGTTTGTTTAACAATTCATACGGCCAAACGAGATACACATATCCGGTAGGCTAATTCTAGAGAGATATCCAGCTAGATAGCGCGGCGCTACCCAATTTCACATCTCGTGCTACAGAACCAGACATCCTGCGCGACCCAGTTGAATTGCGCAGAGCTACCCAGCAAACAATTTTTGGTTCTGGGAATGTTCCGGGAAGGTTTTTTCAAGGTTAGGGGTACGTTCCCATATGGTTTAAATTAACGTTCCCTTGCCGTTTTCCAGGAAAGTTTTCTTAACGTATCTGGAACGTTCCCATCTGGTATTATTTGTGGTTCCCAGAACGTTCCTTTAACGTTACTAGAACATTGCATAGTTATGGGAATGTTCTCCTAACCTAATAAGAACATTCTGGGAAGGTTTTTTCAAGGTTAGGGGTACGTTCCTATACGGTTGCAAATATAACGTTCCCTTGCGGTTTTCCAGGAAGGTTTTCTTAACGTATCTGGAACGTTCCCATCTGGTAGGCTATTATATGTGGTTCCCAAAATGTTCCTTTAAAGTTACCAGGACATTGTGACGTGGTTCCCCAAAAATAACCATAGGGGAACCATATGCGAACGTTAGGGGAACGTTCTGTGTTTGCTGGGTACCCAGTTCGACATCCCGCGCGATCCAGTTGGATAGCGCAGAGCTACCCAGTTGGATCGCTCACGCTGCCCAACTAGATATGTGGAGATGTCCACTGGGTGGCGCAGGATGACTGGATAGGTCTTGTTAACTGGATATATCTCACTTAAAAACTGGGTAGCGCAGAGCAACTGGATATACGGTGTCTACTTTGCGTCGGCTTTTGAACTGTTCGGCCTACCATACTTCTCCACTATTGGGACAGTGGTGGGAGGGAGGAACCAAAGATCGGTTTCCAGGGCACGGAGTAGAGGGGATGGTAGTGGGGGAAGGGAGGGTGCATTTTTCGACTATTGGGACGCACCCAATGTCTCACAAGTCCGCAGGTACAGACAAGTACAGACATTGAGAAACACCCAATGTTTCAACTCAAACGCCATTTTAAAGACTGAGGAGAAAGAAGACCCAGTAGAAGAAGGAATATTCCTGAATAAAATAACGGAGTAAGTAGCCTGTTGGAGTGGGATGGAGAGAATAGAAGCTAAAGGTGAAGTGGTGTGGGGCGTAAGTAGCCTGTTGTGGAGTGGGGTGGAGAGAATAGAAGCTAAAGGTGAAGGGGTGTGGGGAGTAAGTAGCCTGTTGGGGAGTGGGATGGAGAGAATAGAAGCTAAAGGTGAAGGGGTGTGGGGAGTAAGTAGCCTGTTGTGGAGCGGGATGGAGAGAATAGAAGCTAAAGGTGAAGGGGTGTGGGGAGTAAGTAGCCTGTTGTGGAGTGGGATGGAGAGAATAGAAGCTAAAGGTGAAGGGGTGTGGGGAGTAAGTAGCCTGTTGGGGAGTGGGGTGGAGAGAATAGAAGCTAAAGGTGAAGGGGTGTTGGGAGTAAGTAGCCTGTTGTGGAGTGGGATGGAGAGAAGAGAAGCTAAAGGTGAAGGGGTGTGGGGAGTAAGTAGCCTGTTAGGGGAGTGGGATGGAGAGACGAGAAGCTAAAGGTGAAGGGGTGTGGGGAGTAAGTAGCCTGTTGTGGAGTGGGATGGTGAGAATAGATGCTAAAGGTGAAGGGGTGTGGGGAGTAAGTAGCCTGTTGGGGAGTGGGGTGGAGAGAATAGATGCTAAAGGTGAAGGGGTGTGGGGAGTAAGTAGCCTGTTGGGGAGTGGGGTGGAGAGACGAGAAGCTAAAGGTGAAGGGGTGTGGGGAGTAAGTAGCCTGTTGTGGAGTGGGATGGAGTGAATAGATGCTAAAGGTGAAGGGGTGTGGGGAGTAAGTAGCCTGTTAGGGGAGTGGGATGGAGAGACGAGAAGCTAAAGGTGAAGGGGTGTGGGGAGTAAGTAGCCTGTTGGGGAGTGGGATGGAGAGACGAGAAGCTAAAGGTGAAGGGGTGTGGGGAGTAAGTAGCCTGTTGGGGAGTGGGATGGAGAGACGAGAAGCTAAAGGTGAAGGGGTGTGGGGAGTAAGTAGCCTGTTGTGGAGTGGGATGGAGAGAATAGATGCTAAAGGTGAAGGGGTGTGGGGAGTAAGTAGCCTGTTGGGGAGAGGGGTGGAGAGAATAGAAGCTAAAGGTGAAGGGGTGTGGGGAGTAAGTAGCCTGTTGTGGAGAGGGATGGAGAGAATAGAAGCTAAAGGTGAAGGGGTGTGGGGAGTAAGTAGCCTGTTGGGGAGTGGGATGGAGAGAATAGAAGCTAAAGGTGAAGGGGTGTGGGGAGTAAGTAGCCTGTTGTGGAGTGGGATGGAGAGAATAGAAGCTAAAGGTGAAGGGGTGTGGGGAGTAAGTAGCCTGTTGTGGAGTGGGATGGAGAGAATAGAAGCTAAAGGTGAAGGGGTGTGGGGAGTAAGCCTGTTGTGGAGTGGGATGGAGAGAATAGATGCTAAAGGTGAAGGGGTGTGGGGAGTAAGTAGCCTGTTGGGGAGTGGGATGGAGAGAATAGAAGCTAAAGGTGAAGGGGTGTGGGGAGTAAGTAGCCTGTTGTGGAGAGGGATGGAGAGAATAGAAGCTAAAGGTGAAGGGGTGTGGGGAGTAAGTAGCCTGTTGTGGAGTGGGATGGAGAGAAGAGAAGCTAAAGGTGAAGGTGTGTGGGGAGGAATGGGAATATGCAAGTATAATCGCACTAATGCTTAATTCAGTAAAACAGAAAAATGCGGTTTTGGGTGTAGCCTTATAGCCTTGGCTATTTTTGAATTTCCCACTTGGGACCAAATAGTCATTTAAAAAGTAACTTTTAAAAAGTTTTTACGTTTAGCCTACTTCAGTGTTTATTTTTATTGTATTCTTTTTAAAAATGTATTTCATCACCATTTTTACCTCGTCAGAGATGACGGAAGTCACAGGCCCTGCCATTTGATTTAAAGAGTAGGCCTAGACTACATTTTGACAACTGTTACTGAAACGGAAAAACAGAACTAACTTCTTGTCAAACAGTATCTAACAGACATTGATTTTGCACTGACATCAGACGTGAATCCAGCGTAAATTCAGTAGCCTACTTATTGGTCTGATCTTAACTCCATATGAGGAAAATGATAACAGTTCTGACTTGGTATGAAGGTAAAGATAAATAAAAGTAACGTGGGCGAATACATAGTGACGGTTCAGCATTAACATCCATGGATTTAATTTTAGCTAATCTATTTCTTAATTGAATTGACGTATCTTTATTAAACACCGTCCATATTAAATCAGCCAGCCAGTCAGTCCGTGATTCTGTCTGAAAAGTTTTTGCTTTTCCATCCGGTGTAATATTTACCCATTAATAAAGTTATTCTTAAGAAAATAATTCTGACACTTTTGGAACAAATAGATGTTACCACACAGCAATACTAGGCATATAAAAGCCTTGAGATTTATGGATAGAATAACAGTTATGTTAGATATGATCAGCGATATTACAGTGAGGTCAGAATTTTAATTTTGCTCTCATATGAAGCAGTTTCGATTTGTGATCAAATGTAACGTGGGAATAATGTAGCTACAGAACGTGGCATGTTATTGTTACAGATTCTGCGTTGTCTGCCCATTTTAGGCAATATAAGAACTAAGAGAAATTAGTTGTTGAAAGATGCAAAAGTTAAAGCTGGAGTATGCACGTTTTATTGTAACGTTTTTTTTAACGTTACAATTTATTTTATCTTTAAAAAAATATATCTTTAAAAATATATATTTTATAAAATATATTCCCCACAGGAAAAGCTACAATGGAACAATCTTTTTTTGTTCAGAAAAAGGGTTAAAACTAATCTACCTGACTAAAATTTATATTAATTTATCCACGTGTTTATTTTGAAAGCTATGTACAAAGTAATGCAGGAGATGTAATGGAGGAAGCCAAACAATCAGTTACAACGTTTGTCCAGCAGATGGCACTTTTTGGAAAGGTTTAGATTTGCGATTGAAAAATAATTGTCAACCTCGTTGTGCGAGTGGACTGCAATTGTGTGGACTTGAAATTGTAAACACTGCCGTATTTTGTAGGGTATTTTTGTCGCCTAAAATGGTTGGCCTATATTTTCTAGGGTAGCTTCTGCGGTAATGTATCTGTAAGCATACCTTGGCAAATTTAATTTTGTTTTATAAAATGAAGCTATACTTAATATAGCCAATTTTGATAGTCTACAAATTATCTGCGCTAAAGCATCAGTGCAGCGTTACACAAATAAATAAATGAATAGGCTAAGTGTGTCCTGTGTGGTAGTACATAATTGCACAGGCTATATATATATAATATGTGGTAAGTTGTTCAATAAATATTTTCAATACAATCTTTTGTTCAATAAATATTTTCTGATACACATTAACTGGTGAGAAGTGTGTCATTGTAGGCTACTAATTTAATTGATAAATTGCATACATTTTATTTAATTGTTCAAACTGAATGTTACTGAATGGTGTGAAGTGTAGCCTATAGCTAGCTTACTGTAAAAATCAACAGCCCTCTTTCGTCGTGTCTACTTGTTTATTCCCTTCAGCTTAATGTATGATAATGATAATCTTTGGATATCAAACTCAACATTTTTCTAAATTTTCTAGAATTGTCAGAGTTGAGTCACTGTTCATTCAATTTGTAGGCCTAAGTTATGTGGTAAATTAGAGCCGCCCACCTTCCCAGAGTTCTGCGCGGTGCAGCAATAGTAGGCTGAGCTTGAAATTCCGAAATAAATGTTGGAATTACACGTGGGGCTACTTACAGTTTAAGTGTTACAGTAGGCTAGTACATTTTGTTTATAAATAGCCATCATGTAGATAGTTATTGAACTAAGTGTGAATTAGCACCATGGAGGATTTTGTGTGGAAATGACCCCCCCTTGCATTGTTGTATTGAGCTATAGTTCTCTCACTGCAGAAAAAGCACGAAAAAGTCTAAATATTGCAGAAAAATCCAAATATTTCAGCCAATGACACAGGTGCGTTCCATTACTCAAAAAATGTGTCCTCTTTTCCTCCACTCCAAAAGTGATGTGGTTTATGTAAATTTGTCTGAAACACAAAGAAAATGTTTTTATTGTTTAGGTTTTTTGGAATGGTCCTGTGGGAGGCGAGGAACATCATAGTCTAGCAAAAAACAACAATAGATCTGGTCACTCTTCAGAGGAGAATCCAAAGCCTCCTTCGGCACGGCGTTATGGTGGACTTCAATAAAAATAAAAGACTGGCAAAAGAGACATGGGGACCACTGGAAAAAACTGAACATATAGTCCACCCCCATAAAGACACACAATCCACATTTTACCGCTTTCTGTGTGGCTTCAGGGACAGTGCTACCTAGGCTACCGTGCCGCACTTCCTGAGGAACCAGGAGTTTGTGGAGTATGACGCGTCGCTCGTAGGCATGGAAATTGAATAAATGACAATGTATTGTATTTAAATCTCCAATAGTGTTTACTGTACTGTTACACTTTATTATAATCATAATTAGTATAGCTTGATGTTGGGACAATGGGCATTTTTTTAAACTAATGGAATAAACAATAAAAGCACACCAATAAAATCAATAAAAGCACAAATATAGGACAGTGAATTATTATTTTTGTTGTTTTTTTAATAACCATGTTCTGCACTTTGTATTGTATAGGCTAAGCGTAATTATCATGGCTGTAGGCCTACGGGAGCCGTTATAATACCGACAAACATCCAAAAATGCAACGCAAACGTTATAGAATTGGTAAACATTAAAACAAGCTTAACGACCGGTAAAAATGATGACATATTTTTTTTCAACTCCATCCTTCACGTTGACAGATTATGATTTACTCTAGCAAACCACTGGTCCACAAAATGGTCAAGCAACAAATGAACCCCTGCCAAAATAAATATTTACATTATTTACAAATATTTGCAATTGTGATTCATTAATTCTGAAAAAGAGCATGCGGTGTGAGGAATGTCAGAAAGACAAAGAAAAACGAGAGAAATCGTTAATAACTGGTATAATTGCTAGCTGCTAGAAGCTTGCGAGGTGCGAGCTGTGAGGTGGGAGCTGTGAGCTGCCACTGCGAGCTGTAAGCTGCCAGTGAACTGTGAGCTGCCACAGTGACCTGCCACTGCGAGCTGTGAGCTGCCAGTGAACTGTGTGAGCTGCCACAGCGACCTGCCACTGCGAGCTGTGAGCTGCCAGTGAACTGTGAGCTGCCACTGCGAGCTGTGAGCTGCCAGTGAACTGAGCTGCCACAGCGACCTGCCACTGCGAGCTGTGAGCTGCAAGTGAACTGTGTGAGCTGCCACAGCGACCTGCCACTGCGAGCTGTGAGCTGCCAGTGAACTGTGAGCTGCCACAGCGACCTGCCACTGCGAGCTGTGAGCTGCAAGTGAACTGTGTGAGCTGCCACAGCGACCTGCCACTGCGAGCTGTGAGCTGCCAGTGAACTGTGAGCTGCCACAGCGACCTGCCACTGCGAGCTGCCAGTGAACTGTGAGGTGCGGTGCATGCTGGGAACTGTGAGGTCTGCGAGCTCACACCTCGCACAGAAGGATTGTACTCCGACTGCTAATTCAAGTGCCGAACGTTCAATATTCGTTGTGGTCTTTTATTTATTGAAATATGGCGCAAAATAGCTTTGGCCTACATGCTAAACAGATGTCTAAATGGTGGGCTAATTTATTTGCATAATTTGCAATCCAAACCGAACTAGTTTAAATCCACCCTGTCTTCGACCGAGTGGCATTTCAGTAACCAGGGTCGTAGCTAGCCTATTTTGTATGGGGGGGCCAACAGTGCCAAAATTCTGTCGTCTGCGAATGCGAATGCAATTGCCTTATACTGTGCGCTTTAATTGGTCTCACACGCAGGTTTACTCGTGTCACTCATCCGCACTTGCACTGGCACTGGCACTCGCATTGGCACTCGCATTGGCACTCGCAGTTGCATTCGCAGACGATAAAACTATGCTGAAAAAGGTCAAAGATGGTACTTTTCTGTTTTTAATAGCACTTTATTATAGCTAAATGATCCCTCAGGATCTAAATTCTTTTTGGTAACATTTCTCGAAATTGTGTGCCTTCATTTTATTCAAACAAAAGCATTATAAAAGTGTGTATGTAGATTTTAAAAGCCATCTCGAATGTTAACAGGGTTTTTTTCAAACTTGACTGCGTTCATGTTTATGTTCAAATAAAATGTACCTATTTGTACCTACTAGTTATGTGTCTCGTTGTATTGGTTTGCCCTCTTGTGGACCTAACGCGCAATAACACAGCCCGAAAGTTGGTCAAATTGTAACATTTAAAATTGTAATAGATATTCAAATATATTCTAACTTGTTATGTGTTTTTTCAGAAGGAATATTCGAACGTGATTTTTGGCCAATGTTGACAGCCCTAACACCTATCTACCTCAAACCTGACTAGACCTACACAATAACATGACACTAGTACACAATAGGTTACAAAATTAATCGCTGCTTTTATTTAGTCAAAAGACCATACAAGGAGCATCACTCATGAAACGTGAGCAGAACGAATTTGTGTAAATCGTTCCTATTAGCAATTTTGTATGTATTTTGGCATTCATCGTTTTCGTATCTGAGTTTTGTTCATAGCCTCCGTGCAATCAAATTTTGCACCTGCTCAGGACCATGTGTACCACGTTCTTAAATTCAAAATGCTGCTAAATGCAGTTTATGAATATCAATTAGAATTTATTTTTGTTTTCTGTTAAATTCACAAGACTGAGGGGTCGATTTACTAAGATCCCAAATAAGGGGCGTTATTTTGTGTGCGCAGCCGAGGTATTTGCACGTGTTATTTCACACTTTGTGGGTGATCAACTAAGAGTCATCGGGCCTCATTCATCAAACGATCATAAATATGTGCGGAAATTTATGTACAAAACAAGTTAGTATGAAGAATTTACGCCCGATTCATCAAACCATGTGGGAAAGGCCGATTTTTATTTTTGTATTTTGTGCGTATGTTCATACATTGTGATTTATCGGTGGCCTGGTGGGACCCACGACAGCTTCATTCTGAGGGGAACTTCAGTTGGCACTTGTTTAGAGAACACTGATGTGCGAGACGGCTGACTTACAGTAAGAATATATTTGTCAAATTGCCGTTTACCATCATTTGGGGTTAGGGGATTTAAAACTGCATATCACAAGCACAGAACACGAACAAGATGAAGAACTGAATAAGATTTTATTTATTTCCAGGCTGAGAGGAAGACCGTAGCCTAGTGCTTGGCAGATGGAAGCAATGCGCTCGTCCGATGCAGAAAGGCTTGAACTTTAACAGTTTGTGTGACGGGAGATCCTGCATTGAGGACACATGCTATCTCCAGCCAGCCCTTTTTACTTTACCAGTTCATATGAAACCAGAACGGACAACACTAAACATTTTTTTTCCTTGACTGAATATCTGCTAATAAAACTTTGATTTTGGGAATAATTCTTTCTTTTGCTTTTTCTGGGCTGTTTTGACTTCGTATGCACCTTTAAATGGAATTCGCAATTTTCATATATGGTTAGGGGTCAATTTGACTCCAAACATAAAAGGCATCATAAAATATCAACATAATATGAGGGTTGAAGAATGTTACAATTAGAAAGCAAAGATATACCACCAGTAAAATTCTAAGAACAGAAAGAGCAACAACTTATTGATAACGATATTTGGAATATTTCTGTCTCTTTAGCTTTTTTATGAGCTTGTTAGCTTTGGTAAAAAAAATAATGAAAATTTTTTTTTTTTTAAAGTTGGCTAGATATGATAATGTAGCTATTATGCAGATATTCATGTGTGTTCATGATATTCACGATTGTATTCAGCTATATTTTGGATTAATAGAAAGATAATAATTAAATTATTTGTAATTTGGGGGTCCATTAGGTGAACAGTTGTAATTTCCTCTTTTATGGCCATGGTACTAGACAGCAATGGGCCAGACCGAAACTTGCGGGGCTGCTGGAAGGCTAAGTTCAGTTAAGCCCCCACACTGTGGTGTATGGATGAGCCTCACGGCCTCGGATCTAATCCGGACCGTGTGCTGACTGTGGCCCATAGCTGACTGTGGCCCATAGCTCCACAGGGTGATGCACAATTGGTGCCTAGGGTATGGGAGGGTTCAGTCGGACAGGGATCTGCGTTTTATTGCTCTTGTGCAACCGCTGCTGGCTGATAAGGGCTCTCGTAAGACTGAATGTGAAGGGCGCTCGTAAGACTGAAAGGTCCCTCCTCTGACGCTGCTCTGTGCGAGCTTAGCTGCGGTCTGCAACGTGAAAACAAGCAGCTGTAGGGCTGTAGGCCAGCAAGTGTTTCGGTGGAGAACCGTGGGTGTCCCAGCTCTCCTGAATTGGTAGGGTGGTTGGAACTTGACTGCGGTTGCAGACAGTTGGACATTCCAGATTGGAGTAAGAATTGGGATATATATACAGCCATGTAAGGCAGTAAGTTTAAATTTGAAAAAAATTGCAATCAACAAATTTTCCTCAGTGGCAACATTATGGCACAGACTAGGTGGAGTGGAGTGATTATTATCTTGAGCATGCTGGAGAGAGAGAACTCGCATAAGACCAACATCCAGACAAAGACCACGTTTATGTGTTTAAGATCATGAGATCAAGACTCCATTTAACATGCATTACAGCAAGTGTAAATATCCAGAAAGATTTGCTACTGATTTACCGACTACCTTCTGCCCTGCACTTAGGTGTCTCTGATGGCGGGCCAGATCTTGGAGATTCTGAAGGAACTGACAAAAGCAGAATTAAAAAATTTCACATTTTATTTGAACGACGAAGAAAGAGTGCTGGAAGAATGTAAACCCATTCCACGGGGTGAACTGGAGGACAAAGATGTGACCGATGTTTTCACATTGATGAAGAATGCCTATGGTAACAAGATGGTGAAGCTCACACTGGAGATCTTAAAGAAAATTGACAGAAATGACCTTGTTCAGAGATGGGAGAGCAATCCTAAAAATAGTAAGATGCATCAATGTTTCTGTTTATTTATACAGTGTCAAAAGAATTGTTATAAGAATACTTAATTTGAAAAGTTACAGATCCTTTCTTGAAGCAGGTCTACAGATATATCTGTCCTGTGGAGGTACGTATGTCCCATTCATCTTATAGAACTGGGATAAGCATGTGACTGTTCACTGGTCTCTGAGCCCTACATTCCACACAACACAATATCTCCTTTCACAAAATACAGTGGAGCTCAAGTCTGATTACACCCTCCAGACCACAGCTTCCCCATTCAGGGCTCCCCTCCAGACCACAGCTGCCCCAATCAGGGTTCCCCTCCAGACCACAGCTGCCCCAATCAGGGTTCCCCTCCAGAATACAGCTGCTCCATTCAGGGTTCCTCTCCAGAATACAGCTGCTCCATTCAGGGTTCCCCTCCAGACTACAGCTGCCCCATTCAGGGTTCCCCTCCAGACCACAGCTGCCCCAATCAGGGTTCCCCTCCAGACCACAGCTGCCCCTATCAGGGTTCCCCTCCAGAATACAGCTGCTCCATTCAGGGTTCCTCTCCAGAATACAGCTGCCCCATTCAGGGTTCCCCTCCAGACTACAGCTGCCCCATTCAGGGTTCCCCTCCAGACCACAGCTGCACCATTCAGGGTTCCCCTCCAGACTACAGCTGCCCCATTCAGCGTTCCCCTCCAAACCACAGCTGCCCCATTCAGGGTTCCCCTCCAGACTACAGCTGCCCCATTCAGGGTTCCCCTCCAGACTACAGCTGCCCCATTCAGGGTTCCCCTCCAGACTACAGCTGCTCCAATCAGGGTTCCCCTCCAGACTACAGCTGCTCCATTCAGGGTTCCCCTCCAGAATACAGCTGCCCCATTCAGGGTTCCCCTCCAGACCACAGCTGCCCCATTCAGGGTTCCCCTCCAGACCACAGCTGCCCCATTCAGGGTTCCCGTTCAGGGAAGTTTGTTATCCAGTCAGCAGCGAGCTCCTTTCTGTAAGTCACTGTGTAACCTTGTCTCCACTTGCTGAAATATGGAATCCAAGTTTATGGAGACAGGTGAGGACACAAGTGGCAGCTTATTTAACAAGATTTTTTAACATAGAAAAGTTGCAATTCATTGTGTTATTGTTGTTCTCTACATTCTCTAAATGAAGGCTGTTGTATAATGCGTATAATGTTATATAATCTTTTATGTCATTATTTATTTTTTAAAAGCTGCTTCAGAGATATTTCACTTTAGTATAACATAAGTAATTTTGTTAATTTTCCACCCCATTTTATTTGCATAGGGTGAATACTAGCAACATCCGCTGTCCCTGTTGACCGTTAACAGCATCGCTGTTCCTCCCGGTTGTCAGGCTCCCATTCATTTTTGGGACCTCACCAAAATGAATAGTTTTAAAGCACAAACTAACTACGGAAGATAAGACATCAAATGTAATGTTTTTTTCTGAAACAAAGATCAAATCAATTCAATATTTATTTATATAGCATATTTCACAACTAGTTGTCACAATGCACTTCACAGAAAAACCCAGCCTAAACCCCCCACAAGAGCAAGCCAAAGGCAACAGTGGCAAGGAAAAACTCCCTGGTGTAACTAGGAAGAAACCTTGGGAGGAACCAGACTCAAGGGGGGAACCCATCCTCCTCTGGTCGGCTCAGGGTCTAGGGCTTAAAGACCAGCATGGTCAAAACAGCCAATGTCCATGATAATAGAATTTGCAGCAGCTAGATGACAGTTTTTGTGAGCTGATAAGTTGTTTTTGGGTTTATGTTAGCGAAAATAGAGGAACTATTTTCAGACAGGCTACTGTATACTAATACAACAAGCCATAGTTAGATTTATTTTGTTATTGTGCGCTAGGTTACATTACATAATAAAAATAACAAAACTTTTTGCCAGATATTCTTTTTCTTTTGTAAGACAATATAACCTTGAAAATACATCAAATATCAAAACAAACAAGAACTTTTGCCGTTATTGGCGTAGTAAACTACTAGTAGTTTGTGCTTTAAGACGAGTAATTTTGGCGAGGTCCAGAAAATGAATGGGAGTGAACTGGGAGCCTAACAACTGGGAGTAACGGCGATGCTGTTAAACGGGCAGGTCACCGAAAAATTTATTTTTGATATGTTTCTACATACCCCAAGTGCTATCTGTCCATCCAGGTTTCACTGATAACTCACTAGTTCTGCAGATATCTGCTGCAACTCACCTTGACATCACCCCAGTATAATGGAACAAAGTTTGTGGCAGTCAAAGCGCCAAAAATATACATTTGAAAAATATCTACAGCAACGTCTCTTTCCAAATATAATGACACAGTTACTCACGAACATCCACGGACTTTGTTGTGCACGCTTTTAAAAAATAAAAATAAATAAATAAACGACTTTCTACCAAAATACACCACCTGTGTATATCTGCATAAAGTCTGAACAGTATTCTGGGATTTATGTCAACACAGTGCACCCTAGAAAACTGGCGTGCTTTGGTTCAGACTTTGTGTGGATATACACAGTTGGTGTACTTCAGTGTATATTTCTGCTGCTTTGACCACCATAAATTTTGTTCTGTTGAGGTCCATTATATCGGGGTGATGTCAAGGTGAGTTGCAGCGGATTTCTGCAGAACTAACGAGTTCTCAGTGAAACCACCTGGATGGATAGATAGCACTTGGGGTATGTAGAAACACATCAAAAATACATCTTTGGGTGAACTGCCCCTTTAACGGTCAGCAGGGGACAGCTGATGTTGCTAGAATTCACCCTATAGAAATACAATGGGGTAGGCTCCACAAAATTGCATTTGTTATACCAAAGTGAAATATCCCTTTAAGAAAAAAGGAAACGCTTTCAAGTTTTTCCATCAGACCTCAGGCCTGGGTGGTCAAATTCATATGGTCTTTAGATTCTGAGACGATTTGAAACACTCCTGCAGATCTCTGAAAATATTCAGTGAAATACATGACTAACCAAAACGTACAAAATCAGAAGATTATTTGCTCTGAATATAGTAAAATGGTCAGTAATCTGCAGGAATTTTACTGGTATCTAACAGGTTAAAGTATTTCACAGAAATATTTTACCCAGATCTGCTTTCACTTCCAATAGGAGAGCAGGCATCTACTGATCTGGGATCAGCCTTGCTCCATTCCTCTGTCACAGCACGGACTGGAGCCAGTAGCATGGACCACAGAGTGCAGACACCTAGTGATCTGGGATCAGCCTCTCTCCATTCCTCTGTCACAGCTCAGACTGGAGGCAGCGCGGTAGTACCACAGTTACATGGATGTAATGTTGGGGGAAACATTACTGTCATTGTAAACAAACAGCCTGATAACAAAGGTAAGGAAGGAGTTGTCATTCTTTATTTCAATAATTCTTTTTTAAAATTTTTTAATTTGTTTCAGATTTCCCCCCCCCCCATTTTCTCCCAATTTGGTATCCAATTAAACCCCTATTCTAATTCAATTCCCCACCGTGTAGCAACTGCTAGAGAATCACTGCTACGCAACCCCGCCACCGTCACGTCCTCTACAGGGCGCGACTCCTCGAGCTCCTGACCGTGATTCCAACTCGCCCAGGGCCGTTCTGTGCGCAGAATGTCTATTTTTATCACAATATATAAACCGGCGCGAACTGGAGCTTGCGGAGTAATAACGTCCTAATAGTGCTCATCACTCTAATTAAATTACGTCCCGCTCACATACTCTGAGACACACACCTTTGAGAATGAGATGCACTCCATCGCCCCGGTATGCAGGCCAATCTGCATGCTCCGGAACAATATCCGTTGTGTCTTATCAAATATTCCCCACTGGCTGCATACAGGCGTCCGGGCTGAGCTAAGCTTGCCTAGTCTTGTTTATTAGTCAAAGCTATCTGTTTTTGTGAGCTGATCAGTTGTTTCGGGTTTATGTTCGCTATAAATAGAGGACCTATTTTTAGATAGGCTACTGCGTACTCATACAACAAGCCATAGTTTGATTTATTTTGTTATCGTGCACAAGGATACATCACATAGTAAAAACTTTTTTGTAAAACAATATAACATTGAAAATACATCAGATATCAAAACAAACAATAACTTTTGGTGTTAGTACACATCTCAACTTAATCTATTATCTTAGTAGTAGTAAACTACTAGTAGTTTTTGCTTTAAGACGAGTAATTTTTGCGAGGTCCAGAAAATGAATGGGAGTGAACTGGGAGCCTGACATCTGGGAGTAACGGCGATGCTGTTAAACGGGCAGTTCACCCAAAAATGTGTTTTTGATATGTTTCTACATACCCCAAGTGCTATCTGTCCATCCAAGTTTCACTGAGAACTCACTAGTTCTGCAGATATCTGCTTCTTCTTCTTCTTCGTTTGGGTGGGATCTTTTGTCCCACATCCCCAGGCTCGGGGCCGAGGGGCTATCCTTTTACCACCCCGAGCCTAGGGGGGGGTTCACCCGGACTATATTTCAGGGCACACCTCCAGTAGCCACGTCACCGTGTCATCATCCAGAACCGACAGACCATGCATCCCATTGGGTGCCCGATAAATCGGACAGTCCAGGATGACATGGTCTGCGGTTTGTTCCTCCGCGCCACACTCGCAGGCTGCGCAAGAAGCCAAGCCCCATCTGTGCATCGATGAGCGGAAGCGCCCAACGCCGGTCCGGAGGCGGTTAAGCCTCACCCATGCCAGTCTAGGCAGGTCCACCCCAATAGGGGGAAAAACCGACGTCTGGGATGAAGTCACGGAGTCTAGAGGTGTTCTCCTCCCACTCCGTGCTCCAGATGTAATCCGCCCACCGTGCCGCACTGATGTTAAGATCACTGCATTGCTGCAGGAATTCCTGTGCGGCAGGCACAAATGGGTGTCTCGACTTAAGGCGCCGGGGAGGCTCAGCAATTACAGCGAGCCTTTCATGGAGCAGATGGTTTGGCTCCACGGCCCGGCACGCGAGACGTGCTGTGGCTCCCGCGCGGCGAAGCCCAGCGGGCTGGATGCCTGCAAGAATGGGAAGATTGTCCACGGGAGTGGGACGCAGGCATCCTGTCACGATGCGCAAGGCTTCGTTGATGGGCGTATCGATGAGGCGGGTGTGGGCACTGCGACACCATACCGGTGCGCAGTACTCACTAGTCGAGTAAACAAGGGCCAGGGCTGCCGTACGCAATGTTCTTGCGTCGGCGCCCCAGCCTGACCCGACTAGTCGCCTCATCAATGCCACACGAGATGTTAACTTCTTGCGCAGTGACTCAAGGTGTCGGCGAAACGTGAGCGACCTGTCCAATGTCACACCGAGGTAGATTGGCTCAGCGCAGCATGGCAGGGGTGTTCCGCCAATATATATTCGGAGCTCACGTTTAGCCTCCCTGTTGTTAAGATGGAAGGCCGCCGACACCCTCTTTGCCTCGCTGAGCTTCAACCTCCATTTCCAGAGGTATGCCACTAGTGTCTGCATGTCCTGGCTCAAAGTCCCCTCCAATGACTGCCAGTCTCCAGCGGAGTACACCAACGCGAGGTCATCCGCGTAGGCATACTTCCGCGAGACTGTATCAGGCAAGTCATAAGTGTAGATATTATAGAGGAGGGGGGCCAGGACAGATCCCTGGGGGACGCCGTTCTTGAGATATCTGCTGCAACTCACCTTGACATCACCCCAGTATAATGGAACAAAGTTTGTGGCGGTCAAAGCGCCAAAAATATACATTTGAAAAATATCTACAGCAACGTCTCTTTCCAAATATAATGACACGGTTACTCACGAACATCCACGGACTTTGTTGTGCACGCTTTTAAAAAATAAAAATAAGTAAATAAACGACTTTCTACCAAAATACACCTCCTGTGTATATCTGCACAAAGTCTTAACAGTATTCTGGGATTTATGTCAACACAGTGCGCCCTAGAAAACTGGTGTGCTTTGGTTCAGACTTTGTGCGGATATACACAGTCGGTGTACTTCGGTGTATATTTTTGGCGCTTTGATCAACACAAACTTTGTTCTGTTGAGGTGCATTATTGGGCTGATGTCAAGGTGAGTTGCAGTGGATATCTACAGAACTAGTGAGTTCTCAGTGAAACCCCCTGGATGGATAGATAGCACTTGGGAGTGACATACTGTATGTAGAAACATATCAAAAATACATTTTTGAGTGACCTGCCCCTTTAACGGTCAGCAGAGACAGCTGATGGTGCTAGTATTCACGCTATTCAAATACAATGGGTTAAGCTCCACAAAATTGCTTATGTTATACCAAAGTGAAATATCCCTTTAAGAAAAAAGGAAACCCCTTCAAGTTTTTCCATCAGACCTCAGACCTGGGTCAAATACACACGGTCTTTAGATTCTGAGACAATTTGAAACACTCCTGCAGATTTATGAAAATATTCAGTGAAATACATGACTAACCAAAACGTACAATATCAGAAGATCATTTGTTCTGAATATGGTAAAATGGTTTGTAATCTGAAGGAATTTTACTGGTATCTAACAGGTTAAAGTATTTCACGTAAATATTTGACCCAGATCTGCTTTCACTTCCAATAGGCGAGGACCATAGAGAGCCACCTACTGATGACAAAGGTAAGGAAGGAGTTGTCATTCTTTGTGATCAATGCACTTCACATAATTCTGTCCCTCCATAATCCACACTCTTCCATACCAACAGTGGAATTGTTTTTTGTGAATGATATTATATAAGGCACATACACATTTTTGGATTTTGGACTGAGAGCCCACTTAGAATATATCTGTGTGCATGTAGGCTAGCATTTTTCAAAGTGTAATGCAAGATCCATGGGAAGTGTGTTTCTCAAATAACAAATGAATTCAAACAAATTGATATTAAAGCTGTAATATGTTTTCTCATTTTTTTGGTGGATTTGGCGATATCTTTGATGACTGGTTTGTTTTCACACTGCAAATGCACACAGTCTTTAGATTCTGAGACTATTTGAAACTCCTGCAGATCTTTGAAAATATTCAGTGAAATACATGAACCAAAATGTACAATATCAGAAAATAATTTGTTCAGAATATAGTAAAATGGTTCGTAATCTGCAGGAATTTTACTGGTATCTAATGGGTTAAAGTATTTCACATTAATATTTGAGGGCTAAACAAGGTAGACTCGCACACCACAAACTGGAAAAAAGGAAAAACTCCTTAAGACGAGGCTACAAAAATATATACTTTATTAAACCATGCTCGAAAAAAATGTGAAAGTGCTCAGTGCAAAATGGTGCTGACAAACGTTTCGATCACAAGATCATCATCAGTGTCAATGAACAAACAAACAGACACACCTTTACTTATAAGTTACAGGGCTACACAGGTGATGCTGATTAGTGAGCAATCACCTGAATCTCTGCAACGGTGGATTTGAAAGTAGATTGCATAGACAGGCTGTAGAACCCTCAAAAAATAATAAATAATAACAACCATCAAAGAATGACAACCATGGAATAGAATAATTAGCCATATACATATATACATATGAACATATAAAGATAACTGGCTTAGGAGTTTGGCCTATCAGGGCACCCAGTTGTGATTACAGTAATCAAAAAATATCTATACATAGTTTTCTTAGTTAGAACAAGCAACACAATTACGGCAAGGGAAGAACCCAGTCACTCTGTCAAGACGTCCCGCATGTGAGGGGGGAGGGGTATAACAGTCTGCCTGGACCACGTAATCCCTGATACTCCGAGATCTGTCATAGAAAAAAAAAAGGGGGGGGGGTTGTGAAAATCTTGGCTCCTTCAGGGTCAGCCGACAAAATGTGCCAGTCCTTCTCTATGCTTTTGCAAACCAGATTACTTAGAGGAGTAACTGTAGTGGCACAAACTGAATATTTCTTACTTTCTGTGCACCTGTATCTGAATCATAATTACATATTTTGGTCAGAGCATCTTCAAGCCATTTATTAGGATAACCTCTGTCCTTGAAATTCTTATACATAATGTCAGTCTTCTAAAATATTTTGGTCGAGTAGACATCTATGATTTTGCATAAGAATTATTTCCTGTTTCAAGACAATTTTTACCTTCAACTTCAGGGGGCGCCCATGGGCTCTGTTTTCAGTTGATAACATCATTTTAATTTGGCAAGGCACTGAAGATGATCTCAATAAATTTATGTCATATATGAATAACCTCGTCCCTACCCTCAAATTCAACAGGGAATTTGATTGTAATGAGATCCCTTTTCTTGATACTCGGGTGTGATTTAATGAACGTCTGTTGTCAACTACTTTATACACCTAACCAACAGATAAGAATAGCCTTTTACATGCTACTAGTGCACATCCTCCTTTTCTTAAGAAGGGCCTCCCATATTCTCAATTCCTTAGATTAAAACGTATTTGCACCAGCCAATCAGATTTTGAGAAGGAGATTGACATTATGTATAAGAATTTCAAGGACAGAGGTTATCCTAATAAATGGCTTGAAGAGTGACTGGGTTCTTCCCTTGCCGTAATTGTGTTGCTTGTTCTAACTCTAAGAAAACTCACACATTCAAAAGTACTGTGACCAACAAGGAATATACCATTAGACAGCTTATCACTTGTAGTTCTTCCAACATCATTTATATGATCTCCTGTGGATGCAATCTCCCAATATGTAGGCAAAACAACTAGACAAGTCCGTACGCGTATTATCGAACACATGAGTGCTATCAGACGCAAGGGCATTAGATCTCCTGTTGCCAGACATTTTATGGAAGCCGGTCACTCTGCCACAGATTTCACGTATGTGGGGATAGAGCAAGTGAGCATATCTAGGAGAGGTGGGAACCTAGACACGCGAATCCACCAAACCGAATGTAGATGGATTTCTTATCTAAAATCTATGCAGCCTCGTGGATTACATGAGGAACTATCCCTCAAGTGCTTTCTGTAATGTTACTTAGTCCACATTTAGGCTTTGTAGGGTAACCGTAGTTTACATCTCTCAGTAGTCATGCCATTGTCTGTTATGAGCTACTGTATAGATCATTCATTAGTATATACAGTTAGTATGCATACTGTATGTATGCTATTTACAAAATGATAGATACTATAATAATACATTTTTATATTACATATTTTTATAGCAGTGTACTGTATGTGCTGTTGGCATGTATGTATATGTATAGATATTTTTTGATTACTGTAATTACAACTGGGTGCCCTGATAGGCCAAACTCCTAAGCCAGTTATCTTTATATGTTCATATGTATATATGCATATGGCTAATTATTCTATTCCATGGTTGTCATTCTTTGATGGTTGTTATTATTTATTATTTTTGGAGGGTTCTACAGCCTATGCAGTCTATTTTCAAATCCTCTGTTGCAGAGATTCAGGTGATTGCTCACTAATCAGCATCACCAGTGTAGCTCTGTAACTTATAAGTAAAGGAGTGTCTGTTTGTTTGTTCATTGACACTGATGACGATCTTGTGATCGAAACGTTTGTCAGCGCCATTTTGCACTGAGCACTTTGAAATTTTTTCGAGCATGGTTTAATAAAGTATATATTTTTGTAGCCTCGTCTTAGGGAGTTTTTCCTTTTTTCCAGTTTGTGGTGTGCGAGTCTACCTCGTTTAGCCCTCATTATCTATTGTGACTTCCGCACCTGCAACTAATCTACGTAAAAAGGACAGAGCAAGGCGTAACAGCACTCCTGACTACCTCGTTTAGCCCTCATTATCTATTGTGGTTCATTGGTTTGCTTGGGAGTGTAGCATTAGGAGCACATTGAGGGGTTCATTGGTTGGCTTGGGGGTGTAGCACTAGGAGCACATTGAGGGGTTCATTGGTTGGCTTGGGGGTGTAGCACTAGGAGCACATTGAGGGGTTCATTGGTTTGCTTGAGGGTGTAGCATCAGGAGCACATTGAGGGGTTAATTGCTTTGCTTGGGGGTGTAGCACTAGGAGCACATTGAGGGGTTCATTGGTTTGCTTGGGGGTGTAGCACTAGCAGCACATTGAGGGGTTCATTGGTTTGCTTGGGGGTGTAGCACTAGGAGCACATTGAGGGGTTCATTGGTTTGCTTTGGGGTGCAGCATTAGGAGCACATTGAGGGGTAAGTTTATTAAAGGTTTGCGTTTACAAAAACACGTGTAAAACTGTTACCACCTGCAAAAAAAATCATCCGAGGTGATCAACTAACGAGATGTAAAGAGGATTGCGTGTGCTAAAATTGAAAGATACGTTAACTTCTCATTTTTGTGGGTTAGCCTGTTATTGCGTGAAATAGTGGGAGGTGATTATGCAAATAAATTACTTTAGCACATGTAAAGTGATTTACTAAACCCGAAAGGAAGTTTGAGAGTAATTTACATAATGACTCTTAGTTGATCACCCACAAAGTGTGAAATTATAGCACGTGCAAATACTTTGGCTGCACCCGCACAAAAACACCCCTTATTTGGGATCTTCGTAAATTGACCCCCAAGTGGAGGCACTTAGTGCCCATGAACTGTGATAAACGTGGAGGCCGCTGAATTTGATTGGATGGCCTTAATGCATCTGACACACTGTCAGACATAGATCATACAGTGAAGGATATCTTACCAGACTTTTTTTTTTTTGTACAAAACCACTTCACATTGAGTCATATAATCCAAGTAAGTTCTTCTGAAGTTTAAGCTTCTTATTGTTGTGCTCAGATGCAACACAACCATGAAAGGGTTAACTCTGGTTTTCCTCTCTTCAGATGAATCCATAAAAAGAGCCCAGCAGGCACTGAAAGACGATCTGAAGAAGTTGTTTCAATTCGTATTTGAAGGTTTAGCAAAGCAGGGCCACCGAACCCTCCTGAATGATATCTATACAGAGCTCTACATCACAGGGGGGAGTGGGGGGGTCAATAATGAACATGAGGTCAGACAGATTGAGACAGCATCCAAGAGACAAACCACACAGGAGACTGCAATCCCCTGCAATGACATCTTCAAGCCTTTACCTGGAAAAGAGCAACCCAGAACTGTGCTTACAAAGGGCATCGCTGGCATTGGGAAAACCATCTCTGTGCAAAAGTTAATTGTGGACTGGGCAGAAGGAAAAGCCAATCAGGACATTGATTTCATCTTCACTCTTCCTTTCCGATGTCTGAATAAAGAAGAGGACAAATTCAGTCTGATGCAACTTCTCCAGCGCTACTTTCCACAACTGAAACAGATAAAAAATTTTGGATATGATGAAGTCAAAGTTGTTTTTATCTTTGATGGTCTGGATGAGTGTCGACTTCCTCTAGATTTCCAGAGCAATAAGACCTGCTGTGATATAACAGAGTCATCATCAGTGGATGTGCTGCTGACCAACCTCATTCTGGGGCGACTGCTTCCCTCTGCTCTCCTCTGGATCACCTCCCGACCAGCAGCAGCCAATCAGATCCCTCCTGAGTGTGTCCACCAGGTAACAGAGGTACGAGGGTTCAATGACTCACAGAAGGAGGAGTACTTCAGGAAGAGAATCAAAGATCCGGACCTGGCCAGCAGAATTATCAAACACATAAAGTCATTCAGGAGTCTCTACATCATGTGTCACATACCAGTC
Organism: Synaphobranchus kaupii; assembly: GCA_029718625.1. Taxonomy (NCBI): domain Eukaryota; kingdom Metazoa; phylum Chordata; class Actinopteri; order Anguilliformes; family Synaphobranchidae; genus Synaphobranchus; species Synaphobranchus kaupii. The sequence goes on from JAINUF010000025.1 coordinate 324,476, forward strand.
TTCTGCTGGATTTCTGTTGCTGTTCTGGAGACAGTGTCAGGTGAAGTAGAGAGTGATCTGCCCAAAACTCTGACTGAAATGTACACACGCTTCCTGCTCCTTCAGACTAATCTGAACAATCGGAAGTATCATGGCACCAATGAGACGGACACAAAGAACATATCAGAGTCAGATACAGAAATCATCCTGAAACTGGGGAAGCTGGCTTTTCTACAGCTGAAAAAGGGCAATCTGATATTCTATGAAGAGGACCTGACAGAGAGTGGCATTGCTGTCAGTGAAGCTTCAGTGTACTCTGGAGTGTGCACAGAGATCTTTAAAAAGGAGGAGTGTGGGGGTGGATGAGGAGAAGGTCTACTGCTTTGTGCATCTGAGCATTCAGGAGTATCTGGCTGCCTTGTTTGTGTTTCATTCATGTGTAAATAAGAACAGAAATGTACTCAGAGCAGAAGAATCAAAACCTCACAGTGACAGAGTGCAGCTGTCTGAGTTACACAGGATTGCAGTGGATCAGGCCTTAGAGAGTAAGAATGGACATCTGGACCTTTTCCTCCGATTCCTTCTCGGTCTCTCTCTGGACCCCATTCAGACTCTCTTAAGAGGACTAATGACACACACAGGAAGCAAATCACCCGTACCAGACCCACATACAGGAAGCAGGTCACCTGTACCAGGCCTACAGCCACAGTCAGGAAACAGATCTTCTCTACCAGACCCACATACACAGACAGGAAGCAGGTCACCTGTACCAGACCTACAGCCACAGTCAGGAAGCAGATCTCCTCTACCAGACCCACATACACAGACAGGAAGCAGATCTGATAAAGGAACATGCAAAACAAACACTATTGGAACTTTCATGAAAAGTCTATTTAAATGGAAAGGAAGCAGATCATCTGTACCCCATCCACAGCCACAGACAGGAAGCAGATTGCCTGTACCAGACCCACAGCCACAGACAGAAAGCACATCAGAGAGCATTGAGAAAACAGTCCAGTACATTAAGATGAAGATCAGAGAGGAATCTTCAGCAGAGAAGACCATCAATCTGTTCCACTGTCTCATTGAACTGAATGACAACTCTCTAGTGGAGGAAATCCAGAAATTCCTGGGATCAGGGAAACTTTCTGATGAATTGCTGCAACTACACCAATGTTCAGCTCTGGCCTTTGTGTTACTGATGTCAGAGGAGATCCTGGATGAGTTTGACTTGAAGACCTACAACACATCAGCAGCAGGTCATCAGAGACTGGTACCAGTAGTCAGGAACTGCAAGAAGGCCATGTGAGTATTATGTCATTAATAATGTAGATGATTGACAGCATATTTTCATAACACTTTCTGTTTTTAGTGTAATAATGTGCAACAAAACTGTTGTGCAAATTTTGTTGTGCAAGATTTATGAGTCAAGCTGTTTTAACAGATTGTGCATTGAATGAATACAGAAAACACGTAGCATCAAATGCTCAAACTCACTTATCCAACGTGTAGTCTATTTTATTTGATTTAATTTTAAAATTATCATTAAACGTACCAATTATGACCAATCAGAAATAAGACTGTCGGGTAAGTGAGGACTAGGTAAAATGTGTATTATCTGAATCCAGTGGTTCCAACAGTCAATGCCCTTGTTAAAACGTTCAGCACTCTGAATACTGAACACAAGTGATATTGCGTGCTAGAACCCCTCACTTAACCTACATTCAAAATAAGTTTTACATTATTTAATTTGATAATTATTATAAAAAATGACAATCATCAATTAAATCGCTGAATTCTTTGATAGGTAAGTCGAACAGTAACCTGGTGGATCAACCAACAAGCCAAAACAAAGTCTAAATCAGGTCTTGAGATTAAATAATTTTATTAAATGAAAACCAGTCAATTATAATTGTTAAGTTTCTGTATTCTGCCTGTTAGTTTGTTTCATTTATGTTTCTGATTTTTACCATGTTTATTTATTCTGATTATTTTGTGCTTTCACTGTTCCATGTTTGGTATTACTGTCACTCCCTGTCTTCGTTACACTATTCGGTAGCCTTTGGTGATTTCGGGTTTCGCTGTATTTCCACTCTCGTTTACTTCCTTCTTCACTAATTACTTTTGTTTATAATACTAATCTACTAATCGTTACTAACTGCTTAGAATTAGGTTTCTTACTAATACACTAACGACTAACTTGTAAATAATACTAATCAACTAATTTACTAACGTCAGGGAATTAGAGTTTCTACTAACCTACTAATTTACTAATGCAATCTGTTTCCATCTGCACCTGTCTTTCGTTTCTTCTGTCCTATCTCTGAATATCTTACTGTGATTCCCTACTCGTTTCAGCTGCATCTGATTTCCGCATTCCTCTACCTCGTTGTGTGCACAGGTCTTCTTCGATCCATGTCATGTATAGTCTATATGTTTTGTGCTAGTCCGGTCCGCGTCTTGTGTTCCCTCGTTATTGTACTATCAGCTTCCCTTATCGTTTCATTGTGCTCACCTGTGAGCAGTCTCCCCTCCCTGTGTCTGCACACCTGATTCCCATTATGTCTGTCTCTCCCTGTGTATTTAACCCCTGTTATTTCAGTCCGTCTTCGCGAGTTCCTCACTATTGGTTTACTTCTGTGTGATAGATTATTTTTCCTAGCGCCTTTCCGAGTTGTCTGTTAGTTCCTTAGTTTCTGTATCCGAGTTTTTGTTATCCCTCATCCTTCACCTGTTATTGTTTTATTTTTGTTTTCTGTCTTCGTTTTGTTTTCTTTTTTGTTCCTCTTTCGCCTTCCCGGTTTTGACCCCTGCCTGTGTTCTCGCGACCCTGATTTCGGATTCTGTTTTTGTGCCTCTGCTGTGCTTCCCCGGTACCGACCCCTGCCTGTTCTGTGACTTCTCTTTGGACTTTGTTTTTGTACCGTTGCCCTGTCTCCATGATTTTCGACCCTGCCTGTTATACTACGGATTGCTGCCTAGCCCTTTTATTAAACTTCGGTTATTTTCTTACTCCTGCCTGCGTTTGGGTCCTTCCCCCACCGACACCTTACAAGAATAATGACTTCAAATCATACATTCCCTAAGGAATGTAGGCTGACTACATATAATTTACAAAAGGGAAGACATTAAACCAGACATTAATTTGAATATACCAGTAAAGAGAGAGATAAGCCAAAATGTCCAATATTATTTACCCTCCAGCTGAACAGGAACAAAAGGAAATGCACGAGGAACCAAAAAGGATGAACTTCCCCAAACAAACTCCAGAACTGACTAAATTCTTTTTCTGCGGTACACTCATAAAATACCTTGACAGGGAGGGGATCCAAGCCCTGATTGGGTTAAGGTGTGGGGGAGGGGGGGCGGGGGAGAGGGGTCATTTATGACAAAGACTGGCTTATCTTTGATGTTGGTGGGGGTAAGTGAGTTTGAGAGAGACAGAGAGTGACACAGATAGAGAGAATGGGGGGGGGGGTACTTATATATATCTAAATATTAGATATCCTACAAGACCAATCTGATGGATAAATCTTTGTTACAATATTCAACTCACAAACATAATGAAATGAAGAGAGGCTATTATGAAGCTACAGTATTAATGAAAGAGAATACAGCAAACTAGGCAAAATCAACGGCAAATGTAGCAAGAACAGAGATTCAAGACTATGACCCAGGCTTGGCTGAGAAGCAAGACAAACGACACAAGACCAAACGCTCATGTATGCTAAACAGCTAAAATGCAAGTGTTATATCTTTTCTGTTCAGTGTTATGATAGTTATAAAATACTGATAGGTTTGGTTTGAGACGAGTTTGGTTATGAATTAAATGTTTGTGTTACGATGTTACAGGGTTTTTCCCACTCAAAAAGAGGCTTAGGTGATGCCTAAGCGTGGCCAGTCATCGCGGCTATCTTAACACCTACGCCCCCTCTATTCCAATTTTATGCTTTGATAGACACCAGTTTTCGGCATAGATTATCATAATACTGTCCTTGTTTTTGCTTTTTTAAATTTTTATTTCTCAATTTTGTAAATGTTTCATGGCTAAGAGGACCAGAGCAGGTAGTTTATCAGTATTAATTCATAACTGTATTTGTTCCCAACAGGGATCTTGATAAGTGGCTGAGATCTTACTTTAATTCCATTAAAGCGTAACAAAGCACAAAAACCACTTATTTTAGATGAGAACTGATACATTTGGTTTTTTCTAAGTATTACTGATTGATCCTGGTCCAAATCTTGAGAAATTACTGCAGTCTACGCAAAAAAGCATAAACATTAAGAATCTGACTCAAAAGTGTCTCTAGTGGTAAAAAGTTAGGTACTGCACGTCCAGTTTGTGATTGGCCAGAAACGTCCTCGCTGACGTATTTCTCCCTCGGTGACGAAATAGAACCCTGTACAGTTACGCCCTGAAGTTTTGGAGCGAGGGCGGGCTAAATCCCAACTATAAAAGCGAATCTCAGTGGTTGATCTGCGTGCCATGGACAGGGAGAGGAGATAGGAGAGAGAGCAAGCGAGCGAGTGATATATACTGCTCAAAGAAATTAAGGGAACACTTAAATCACACATCGTGGATCTCGATGAACGAAATATTCAAGTTGAAAATCTTTATTGATTACATTGTGTAATTCGTCGAGAACAAAATGATGTAAGAACGGTCAATGGAAACCAAAATCATTAACCCATTGAGGGCTGGATTCAAAATCACACCGAAGATCAAAGTGAAAAATTGAGCTCTGGCCACATGAGGTCAGGCATTGTCCTGCACCAGGAGGAACCCAGGGCCCACTGCACCAGCTTAAGGTCTGACAATGGGTCTGAGGATTTCATCCCGGTACCTAACAGCAGTCAGAGTACTGTTGGCTAGCACGTGGAGGTTTGTGCGACCCTCCAAGGATATGCCTCCCCAGACCATCACTGACCCACCACCAAACTGGTCATGCTGGATGATGTTGCAGGCAGCATAACTTTCGCCACGGCGTCTCCAGACTCTTTCACGTCTGTCACATGTGCTCAGTGTGAACCTGCTCTCATCTGTGAAGAGAACGGGGCGCCAATGGCGAACCTGCCAATTCTGGTGTTCTCTGGAAAATGCCAATCGAGCTGCACGGTGCTGGGCTGTGACCAAAGGTCCCACTAGAGGATGTCGGGCCCTCATGCCACCTTCATGGAGTCTGTTTCTGACAGTTTGGTCAGAAACATGCACACGAGTAGCCCGCTGGAGGTCATTTTGTAGGGCTCTGGCAGTGCTCCTCCTGTTCCTTCTCGCACAAAGGAGCAGATACCGGTCCTGCCGCTGGGTTGTTGCCCTTCTACGGCCCTGTCCAGCTCTCCTCGTGTAATGGCCCGTCTCCCGGTATCTCCTCCACGCTCTTGAGACTGTGCTGGGAGACACAGCAAACCTTCTTGCGACGGCACGTGTGGATGTGCCATCCTGGAGGAGCTGGACTACCTGTGCAACCTGAATGGGCTGCAGGTACCGCCTCATGCTACCAGTAGTGACAAGGGCACTAGCAAAATGCAAAACTAGAGAAAAATCAGTCAGGAAGGATAAGGAGAGAGAAATGGTCTGTGGCCACCACCTGCAAAACCATTTCCTTTTTGGGGGTTGTCTTGCTGTTGCCTCTCCTGTCCACCTGTTGTCACTTTCATTTGCACCAAAGCAGGTGAAATTGATTCACAATCGTTTACGCTTCCTAACTGGACAGATCGATATCCCAGAAGTTTAATTGACTTGGTGTTATACTGTGATGATTAAGTGTTCCCTTAATTTCTTTGAGCAGTGTACTGTATATAGCTAGCTTACTGTTTAGCTTTTTTGAATATTCTAGTAAGTTATAGTAACCTATCTTTGGTATATTTTTTGTAGTTAGCTTGATAGTCCCTTGTTTTTTGATAGTTCGTTTTTCAGTCTAGCTTAGCAAGTAGCTAGCTAGTTTATTTTTAAAAATAAATATATAGTTTATTAAAAAATAAATTACTATTTGTACAGCGTGTGATTTGTTGTTTACTGGCCGCATCATTATAAGCCCAAACAAGGCTATGCATGCCGCATTCCCCACCATCGCTTCTGCCTCGGCAGCGGCTAGCTTCTTGGTGCTCTGCAGTAGCTGGAGATAGCGTGATTGTTTCAGTGGCGTTGCGCAATATTTCGGGGCTCCCCCGCAGGTCGGACCATGCGGCCCCTCCCCTAAATCAATAATAGAGTGACATGGGATAGACATCGCGGCCACTTAAAATAAACATTTTTTAAAAAGCTTTTTCAGGCATCATCAGTGACGGCGCCAGGAACTTTTCTCTCCCTGGGCTAAGGGTGGGCTAGGTCAATACATGGGGGTGCTAAGGTTAGCTGTGTTTCCCCCAGGATGGCTTTTGTGTGTGCGCTGGGGGGGCCTGTACAAGTGGCAGAGCATCTATACAACAGTCAGAATTGTACAATTCTGTCAATTGAAATGGCATTACAAATGTCATTTGGCTTATACGAATACTTAAAAATATCAGACATCAAAGAAAATAAGACACAGGAAAATAATGAAAAAGGACGTGAGAAGAGAGGATAAATTATCAGTGTAACGTTATGTCAGAAAAGATGGCTAAAATGTCGTTGTTTAACCGCTGCTCTGTGGTTGGGACATTTAGGAGTTTCATTATCTAACGAAGATCGCAAACTTTACATATCAGTTAGTTATGCTCCTAGGTGTGCTCCATAAAGCTGCACCGTAACATTTGCGTTGGTTTCTGTATTATCAGAACAGCTTCCACTGTCACCACTCTCCCCTATCTCATTTAGCTTATACATTTAGCTACATGGAAGAAATATGAGATCTTTAACAGTACCTGACCATTTTTTTTATTAGCTGAAGTCGAGATAACGAAGATTGAAAATGATCATTTAGCTAATTTAGGTTAGTTATTCGCTTTCCAAATCTACTCATCTGTGCATGGCCAAGCAGCCAATGTTGTGAGATTAGTCTACCGCCAATCAAAACACTGTAGTTTACACTTGGGAGTTGCTACCTACGGAGGTCCACACACCAGTAGTTGATCATTTCCGAAAACGGATCACATGGAGAGCTTATGCGAACACATTTTCTATTGATTTTAAAATGATAGTAAATTAGTTTTCAAACAATGACATTTCCGTTTAATATTTTTTTGACATGGTGGCGAACTCTGTAGGCCTGATGTATTGTAGGCTATGGGAAACACTGGTTTGCTAACGTTAGAAATCAGTTTACGTTATTTTGTCATTTGCTTGAGCTCCCTACACACCCCCCCCCCCCCCCCCCCCCACACACCCGTAGCCTACGTAATAGCATAGGCTACATACGCTGCATAGCCAGGGTGAATATCAGAAAGGGATTAGAATTGTTGATTTACTTTTATATATATATATATATTTATTATAATTATAAAAATGTTATTAAAATGCCTGGGGGGGGGGGGGGCTAAGCAAATTTGTGACGGGGCTATAGCCCACCCTTGCCCCGGTGTAGCGCCGTCCATGGGCATCATTGACAACAAATACAAACAAGTGGCTTTGTATTTTTTGTAACATGAAGGTATTGTAGAACATTCGTTATAGCCTATCATTTGAGTTCACACAACGGAACAGTTCACATGACATAACATTCTGTATAAAAGAAAAGTAGCCTACAAAAAACAAACAAAACACATCCTATAGGCTACATAGTAGAGGCTGCAGTCAGGAGACAGGAGTTACAGCTGGTAAGATCTGTCAAATGCAAAAAGTATAGCTATAGCCCTGTATTCCTGACTTGGACGAGTACGAGAATCGGCAGTTATTTTGGTTGCATTACGCTTCAAAACAGGAACGGTTTAGGAAGCAAGCTTGCTAAGCTAACTAGCTAAACGTAAAACATGACCGTTGTTAGCTGACAAGCTAGGTAGCTATGTGAAGTTTTTGAACTAGTGTACAGTCCAGTTGTAGCAGTGTTTGAATGACGTTGGTTTATTACTAGTATGCGTACTAGTGGAGCTGTATGTGCGAACGTATTCTCTATGTTAATTTTTACCTGAAAAAAGGAACTGATTAGATTCCAATTCCAATGTAACCTGTAGCCTACTCGTACTGGTTATGGCGAATAAAACTTTCTATTATTCTAACCTGTCTCGAAGCGTGAGGCACGGCTAACTGGCTCGGCTGTAACGGGGCTGCTGGGCTGTCTGTCTGCCCTGGACTCGGAGCTGACCGGGGGGTTGCTAGCGGTGGCCGGGCCGGGTGGGGAGCTTACTGCCGATGCATCTGCAGTAACGTTAGAGTCTACCTTTGCTGCCTGCTGGAACAATGATGTTATTTTTGGTAGCTTTGCCCTCTCCTGTTCGGCTTTCGCTCTCATCTTGTCTTTCTGAGCACCGCTTGGCTATTTGCGCTTCATTTTTCATTTTTACCGGCAACGCAACTAATGAACGTTAAATTAGCAATGCTTCCCGCTTTGTTTTGAACGCTGCCCAGCCTGCCAATGAGCATTAGTTATCAGCCGGCTAGCCCTATCGCAGGTGAGCAAATTATAATAATGATACACATGACGGTGTGCCTAGCAACATAGAAGGGAAGGGGCCCCGCCCTCTGCGCCCTGTTCCCGTTACGAAATCTAAGAGGATAGCCTACAATGTAAATAAAAAAAATCTAGTGGGGGCGGGGCCTCCTAAGCTCCGGGGCTCCCCCGCACCGCGGGGGGTGCGGGGGCCTCCGCTACGCCACTGGATTGTTTGTGTGTGATTATAAAACGGGTAATTCTGACTACGCATTATGATTGGTTGAGAGACGTTCAAAGCTGTGTCTATATTTATATATAGTACCCCTATGATGCAATAATACACCTGTTTACCTGGACGTTTAAATTAATAACACTCCGCACGTCCGCAGCAAAAACTTTCTGATGCTGGGCAGGAGGCGAGAGAAATCATGTCCATGAGTGGACATAAAATGGAAAGCTACTGGAAACCAAATCCACTGGAAACCAAATTAACGGTGGAGTGACATTCTCACTGAAGAGCCATAGATTCGTCTCTTTCATACTAGTAACGATAGCAACAGTTTAGGCTTACTGCTGATACATGAAACCGGTTCAAACATTAAATCTGCAGATAAAAAAGTTTGTATTCCGCACATTACAGCAACTTTAATCTAGAAAACCATTTTTGTGGTTATAGGTGCCGTATTTATTCAGTTTGGAAATACGAATTTAGTAGGAATTTAGCTAGCTAGGCTTAGTAATTAGCGTGCTGTAAGTTAACGTGAGAAACATAGCCTACCGATTGGTTGTGTGAAAGCAAGTTAACGTTACTTCACATCTGTATAGGCTATATATAGATAACTGTTTTAGCTAACGTTATAACTATTACATCATATTATTATGATTATTATGTTATGTTATTAGCACATAACGCTAGCTATTAGTCCGTTTGCTAGCTAGCATTCCATTCCTAGCTTTGTTTGTTTTTGTGTTGCATGGCAACAGCTACACTGGGGACTATTTTATCTGCTGCTGAAATTAAATTCATAAAGTTAATTAATAATTGTTTTATTGAAAGTGTGCCTTGTCCTTATATATTATTTACAATATAGCTGGCAACCGTTTTATAAAAGCAATAAGGTAACTCGACGCTGTACAATATCGTCAATATAGTCACAGTTAAAGGGTTGCCGGCCCTCCACTTCACGTCGGGCCTAACAACACCCTTTAACTGTGACTATATTGACGATATAGTACTGCGTCTCGTACCTTATTGCTTAAGTGAGAGAGGTAGCGAGAGAGAGAGAGTGGAAGAAAGCAGCCGCTGTGAGTGCTGTCCAGAGCAGAATGGGCTTTTGGGTACTAGTGAAAAAAAAAAGATCTGGGGCATGGTTTGATACCTGGAGCTCAGCCCCTATATTATTACCTTATCACGCCCAGATTTCGTCATTTTTCGAATTTCAAAAGGGGGCAGGGTCTAGCTAAACCAGCGTGTTTTGTTACCCTTGAAAGATGAAATTTTTTCACATTTCGGGGGCACTTCTTCTGCGTTTGGGTAGGATCTGACATGTTATGATTAAACATCCCGATTATTTAAAAAAGAATTAAAAAAATCTCAATCAATGGCATCCAAAATACTTATTTCATTTCATTTAATCATTAAATTCACACACTTAATTTAGGATATGCAACTTCATTTAGGATATTCATTTAGGATATGCAACCAAATATTAAATATGATGAATTTAAGTTTATAATTTGTCTAATTATTTTTTGTCCGCTAAAATGGGGGGGGGGGAGGCTATGTATAAAAAGGGCTACAATTGCTACACGGTTCACCCGATATGGATGTAAGAATCCTCACATTAAAGCTGAAAGTCTGCACTTTAACCTCAGAGTCACTGTTCCATTTCAAATCCAATGTTCTGGAGCACAGAGCCAAAACAACAAAAAATGTGTCACTGCCCGAATACTTTCCGCCCCCACTGTATATGTTTCGGCACGTACGCAAGTGTAAAAGTGCGTGACGGTTCAAATACTTTTAAACCAATTTAGACGGTTTTTTCACCTGAATGCGAGAAGGCATTTCAACGACTTTTCAACGTTAAAATGTTCACTGGGAGGCAGATGTTGAAACTTTGCTGCTTACGTTACTTCCCTCAGAATGGTGTGACACAGGCGTGATGTTTAATTCTGCGTGGGTTTTGGGTTTAATTGGTATTAAAACATTTTGTGCAGTCAGCATCACATCTAACGTGATAACGTCACATGGGGCTGTACTGGCGACATGTAGTCCAGCTGTCTCTCGTGTTCGTGTTTGTTCATTTGGGAAAAGAGAGAAAGCTTATGACCGCACAATGATCAATGAAAGAGTTCTAGAGCGTTTACCAAAATATGTGTGTCAAAATACCTCTGCCCAAATATTGGTGAATACGTTCAGGTTCAGAACACGATTTGTGATCAGATAAATTTATTTATATATTTCATTAATCAGTCAAGTTTAACACACAAATAAGGTGAAGTGTGTTAAAACAGGTTTGGCCCAAATATTATACTTCAGAAAACGCTTTGTAATCAGGTTAACTTCTTTAAGGGTATATTTAGTATACAACCGTATCTGTATTAACCATGACATTATGTACATCTTGGGCACAGATAATGACTTTGAAGTTCCTGGTGGTTTACATTCACAATGATACCAATCCTGGCAGGACCCCTCACAAAAAACCATTGTGTTACATTCCGGTTTGAGGCACAAGGACCCAAGATAACAAATGGACCAGTTTCCTTCAAACAAGTTGTTCACAATGGACCCACATATTTCTAGACCAGTTTGTCCGAATTTTAGGTGCTCTGCACGGCCTTGGCTCATCTGTTTAGTATTTTACATCACTAAATGGCTTCCTGGATTGGTTGTTGTGTTTCACAATTTCATGGAGGATCCAGCTTCTCATAGCAGATGAGTCTTTTGATGAAAGCTGAATGTGCTGAGAGGAGGCAACAATGTGTGCAAAGATGCATGTGTACACACCACAGTCATAACCGTTCTGTTGTTGAGGGATGTCTGTTGGTGCATGTATGGCCCATTCATCCCAAGTCAATGGGAATCCTTTGTAAATTTTGTGCAATTCTGCAATGTATGTTTGCACAAGTTTTACTGACTCATGGTGTACTCCATGGAGCGAATCCAAATATAATACCAATTTCCATTTCATTATAACGATGATGAGAACCCAGTGATTTGAATGAACATTTACAGGAATCAGCCACAAGTCCTTAAAAAATACGTTGTGTTTGGCTGCCAATCGAAGAATCCCTCTATTTATTCCATTATTTTTAAGAGAGGTTACTAAACCTCTCTTAAAAACTTCCCTGCTCAATAGAAAGGAATCTACAATTTTGTCATTCAGCCACAAGAACACTGAGGTTTTGGAAACAGTTGGACAACATGTTTTTTGTTTTGCAAGCTAGAAATTATGAAGCTTTGGGAAATTGTATCCAGAGACACTCTGTTTTCATACCTTGCTAATGTAGCTCGTCCCTCCAGTGTCTTTCTTTCCCCTGGCATCACATTGCTGGTTTCACTTTCCCCTCTTTCACCAAGTCTACAATTTCAGATGGAGACAGTAAATCCTGAGGAAATGTTGTTGTTTCCACATTTTGCCGGAGATGTGTGTGTGTGGCCAGAATATGGTCATTTCCAAGGTCACACTTGCCTCTCAAGATCTCATTCAAATAAAAGTTTAGTAGAAAGTACAATGACAGAATTAAGGCATCTTCAGATGATTCCTTCCATCCAACCAAACGTTTTAACACTGCATTGAAACTCTCTGAAATATTGGTTGTTACACCACATGTGGGGCTGTAAATACCAAGACTTTCCAGGATCCACCTCCCAGCAGCAGTAAGTACTGTGCTGTGGACATGTTCATTGTAATAAGATTAGAAAGGGCTCACTCGCTCCATTTGACTTTTAATTAGTCTAGTCTTTGTTGATATTCTCCAAGGGAAGTGGATTCTAAAAGCTCAATAATGTTGTTCTGGTAAAGGTAAATGTCTTGAGCGCAACCACCACTCTTTAAGTGACACCCACACTTTGATGTCTGTCAGTATGTGGTTCCAGCATTGGGATTAGAAAACCAAGGGCACAATTTGGACATTAAATTAAACTGTAAATGACTGTCTGTCGATTTTGTCTGATGCATTAAAAATGCTATTGGAATCACAGGAGCCTCTAAAAATAATGTGTGACGGAAGAGCAATGCAGAAATTAGTTTTAAAAGTCATATGACAGCAACTGTGGAGGTGTGCCTGTTGCATGCATCACCTTCTCAAATTCTTTGACCATTTCTGGTAATCCCATCACAACTGTGAAGTTTGGAACAAGGGTGTATTCCCAAATGAAGTCATCGATGTATGCTGACATTTCATATATATTGTAAAGATCATCATGGCTGATTTTAAATTTTTTTGTGTTCCATTTTTTATTTTATTCCTGACCTGATCTGTGTCACATGGTAGCATTACAGGAATATGACAACTATCTACCTTTTCTGTGGACAAAGACTGATATGTCTTCATTGGTGGATCAGAAGGGTTTTTAGCTATGGTACCAAGTACCGAAGGACAAGTCTGAACATACTCTCTCTCACTGTATCGTTTTGTATTGCCATGAAGCTTGGGGATATATGCAGATTCATCACCCAAGAACTGAATTATGACCAGTCTCTCTGTCTCTTCAGGATTGTATCATTTGTAAGCAAACCATGAAAATTTACCCTTTTCGCTCTCACATGTATGATATATTTTAGTTATTTTTGGTTTGAATTTCGGACGATGTCTTGTTCCATTGTGTTTCCAGCTAATTTGATCTGCACACCAATCCTCATTTTTATATTTATTCCCAGAATTTGAAAAAACATACAATTCTCCATTCTTTTAATTTTAAGATCAGGCTGGGTCAGCATTTCAAATGCTTCGTCTGTCGATAATGGACATGGTCAATGGTCTGTAATTTTATGGTGAAAGCCTTTCTCAGATGAGTCATTAGTCAATTTTGTTGAAATTGTGGGACAATCAAAAGTAGGCTTAGAGGAAGTTGGGCTTTCACGTTTTGTTTCCGCAGTGTCGGGATTATCAAAAACGATACTGGGATTTGGTGTGTCCTAGCGATCCGCACACCTTTGTTTGAATATTATGACTGTTCCTTCTCCAACAGTCATACAGGAATCTTCTGTTGGGTTCTGTATTTTTTCCTCCCAAGTCCCTAGTTACAGTGCCCCAAACAGATTTTGAGTTCCTGTAATTTTTTAAAATGAAGTCTGGGTTTGTGCCAGACATTGCACAATAGCTGTGTAACTTCATTTGGAAAGATATACCATTGTTAATTTCACTGGTTTTGTTTTTTGTGTAAAAACAATCAGTTTGCCTTTAAATGATTCAATAAAGTTTGTTAGAAACTCGATAAGCGACTACAGCTTATTATAGAAAGGTTTTCAGAAGAGCTATTAACAGGTTGTGTGAGCACTGTCACAGACCCACAATTGTGGCAATTTAAGTTAATCACACTGCAAATTCAGCCAAAAATGATCTTACATTAAATGGTATGGACTTCAAAATAGGGAGGGGGAGGGGGAGGGGTGATGCGTTGAGCTGAACTGACCACCCTCTGCAGAGCTTTGCAGTCGAGGGCGGTGCAGCTGCCGTACCAGGCCGTGATGCTACCAGTCAGGATACTCTCGATTGTACACCTGTAGAAGATGGTGAGTATCCTGGAGTCCATGCCGAACCTCCTCAGCCGCCGGAGGAAGAAGAGCCGCTGTCTCGCTGCCTTCACGACCACACCTGTTTGTTGTGACCAGCTCAGATCCTCGCTGATGTTAATGCCAAGGAATCTGAAACAGCTGACCCTCTCCACTGCTGTTCCCTCGATGTGGATGGGGGTGTGCCCCTCTCCCTGCAGCCTCCTGTAATCCACGATCAGCTCCTTGGTCTTATTGACGTTAAGCAGGAGGTTGTTGTCCTGACACCACAATGTCAATGCTCTCACCTCTGCTCTATAGGCCAACTCGTCACCGCCTGTGATGCATCCGATGATGGTGGTATCGTCAGCAAACGTGATGACGGTGTTGGAGCTATGAGTGGCCGTGCAGTCGTGGGTGTACAATGAGTACAGCAGGAGGGGGCTGAGCACACATCCCTGGGGGGAACCGGTGCTAAGTGTCAATGTGGAGGAGGTGACATTACCGATCCGTACCGTCTGTGGTCTGCCCGTCAGGAAGTCCAGGATCCAGCTGCACAGGGAGGAACTGATGCGCAGGTCTCGGAGCTTCATGACGAGTCTGGACGGCACTATGGTGTTAAAAGCTGAGCTGTAGTCGATGAACAGCATCCGCACGTAGGTGTTCCTCTGGTCCAGATGGGAGAGGGAAGTGTGCAGTGCGAATGCTATTGCATCGTCTGTGGACCTGTTTGGCCTGTAGGCAAACTGGAGTGGGCCTAGTGTGGTGGGCAGGGAGGATGTGATGTGAGCTTTCACTGTCCTCTCAAAGCACTTCATGATAATGGATGTGAGTGCTACTGGGCGGTAGTCATTTAGGCAGCTCACATTTGGTTTCTTAGGGACAGGGATGATGGTGGATTCCTTGAAACATGTGGGGACTACAGACTGGAGCAGGGAAAGGGTGAAGATGTCTGTGAAGACTTCTGCCAGGTCATATGCACATGCTTTAAGAACACGTCCCGGGATTTTGTCCGGTCCAGGGGCTTTGCATGTATTTACCTTTTTAAAGGATTTATACACGTCTGCCCGAGATATTTGGAGTGGGCAGTTATCCTGTTCTAGCATAGCCTCCTGCATGGTGTGGTTCTGGTTCTCAAAGCGAGCGTAGAAGAAGCAGGCACCTCCCCCACGCTGCAACCCTTTCCCTTGTAGTCTGTGATGGTCTTTAGCCCTCTCCACATGTGTCTGGCGTTGGAGCCACTGTAACATGACTCCACCTTTTCCCTGCATTGTCCCTTGGCCGTTTTTATTTTCTTTCTAAGCTCGTACCGTGTTTTCTTGTACTCGCCTATGTCTCCGGAGTGGAAGGCTGCTGTCCGCGCTCTGAGTGCCGAGCAGACCTCTCCGTTAACCCGCGGCTTCTGATTGGGATAAGTCCGTACAATCACCCGCGGTACAACGTCGTCAATACATTTGCTAATGTACCCCCTTACGTGCTCCGTGTAATCATTGATGTTACTAGTCCGGAAGACTTCCCAGTCCGTAATGCGGAAGCAGTGACGCAGGGCCTCGTCTGATTGGTCCGACCAGCGTTGTACTGTTCGCGTCACAGGCTGCTCGCGTTTCAGACCAAATGGGATAAACCTGAAGTTATGGATGATGTGCTGAAGTTGAGTAATGCTTTTTTGTTTCCAAGAGGTGAAATTTAGTGGGTTTTTATTGTGCAGGAAGTGAAGGTTGTTCCATAATGGGGTATATTTACAGGGTGCCAGTGTTGAATTTGTGATTTTGTGGGCTTTCCACCAAGCTGTCAGAGTGGTAAATAATTACAAAAATTAGGTGCTTCAAAGCCTCCTTCATTCTTATGTTTCTGTAGAGTGGAGAGTTTGATTCTTGGTTTTTCCAGTAAAAATGTGTTATTATTGAGTCTAAAGAGTTGAACCAGGTAAGGGGTGGTTGGGTAGGGATCATTAAGAATAGGTAGTTTATTTTAGGTAAAATTGTCATCTTGATTGTTGCTATTCTGCCAATGAGTGAAATTGGTAAATGTATCCATCTATTCAAGTCCTCTTCTATTGTTTTGAGGAGTGGGTTGAAATTTAGATGAGTCAGGTATGACAGTTTGGAGGACACATTGATACCTAGGTATTTAAAAGTGTCAGTGGTTGAGGGGATGGGTGGTGTTTGGGCTGCCAAGTTCCAGCTTTTATTGCAAAGTGGTAGAATTGTAGATTTGGACCAATTGATAGTGTAGTCTGATAATTTAGAGAATGCATTTATTACTTTGATTGTTTCCTGTAGAGAAGTTTGTGGATTCTGTAAATAAATTAGAATATCATCGGCATATAAACTGATTTTGTGGTGTGTATTTAGAGTTATTATTATATATATTATGGCTATTATTATTTTGTCGTACTGCAGCAGCAAGGGGTTCGATAAAAATGGCAAATAAGGAGGAAGAGTGGGCATCCTTGCCTGGTCCCCCTTTGTAATACAAAACTTGGTGATGTTAGTCCATTAGTTGTGACAGTGGCCATAGGTGAGTTGTACAGTGTTCTTATCCAGTTGATAAATGTCTCTCCGAACCCAAATGTTTTCAATGTAGTGAATAGAAATGTCCAATTTACCTTGTCAAATGCTTTTTCAGCATCTAATGAGGCGATGACTGCGTCCATTTTATTCTGGGTTGCATGGTGTATTAAGTTGAATAACCTGCATGTATTGTTATAGGAGTGCCTACCTTTGATAAATCCAGTTTGGTCAGAGTGGATAATAAGTGCTGTGACAGTTTCTATTCTTATAGCTAAGGCTTTACTGATGATTTTAATGTCGGTGTTAATTAATGATAGTGGCCGGTAGCTGGAGGGGAGGGTGGGGCCTTTATCAGGTTTTAAGAGGACAGAAATGATAGCAGTGTTCATGTGAGGGGGGATTTTGGAGTTTAGTTGAATTGTTTGTGCCATTCTAAGAAAAAGAGGTGAAATAGTTTGCCAAAAATGTTTAAAATATTCAGCAGAGAAACCATCGGGGCCTGGGGCTTTGTTGTTAGGTATTTGAAGAAGTGCTGTATGGAATTCATCTGATGTAATTGGTGAGTCTAATGAATCTGCATGATCTTTTGTTAATTTTGGAAGTATTATACTGTTTAGAAAGGAATTCATGTTCAGTGGGTCAGGTTTAATGTCTGTGGAATATAATCGGCTGTAAAATGTCTGAAATGTGCGGTTTATTTCTTGTAGTGATTGTTCAGTCTGTCCTGCTGAATGTTTTATGGCTGGGATAATGGATTTATCTTTTTTCTGCTGTAGCTGTTTTGCAAGGTATTTGCCTGATTTGTTACTATATTCAAAGTTGTTATCTGAGCCTTTGTATTAAAAATTGTGTTTTCCTATTTATTAAACAATTTAGTTGATAATTATGTTTTCTAAGTTCATTGAAATTGTCTTGTGTTGGATTTTTAGCACATGCATTTTCTAAGCTTTTAATGTTTTCTTCCAGATATTTTTCACGTTCTCTTTCTTTCTTTTTCTTATGAGATGAATATGAGATAATTTTGCCCCTTATAACTGTTTTTGTGGTTTCCCAGAGTAGTGTGGGTGAGATGTCTGGAGAGTCATTTATTTCCATGAAGGATGCCCACTCTCTCTTAAGGAAATTGTCAAAATCAGGATCTTGGAGTAAAGATGTGTTGAAATGCCATCTTGTATGTGGCCTATGAAACTGTTTGTTGTTTAAGTCCAGTGTTACAGGAGCGTGGTCACTGATTATTGTATTTGTAATGTCTGATATGATTGAGTTGCTTGTGAGGAAAAAATCAATTTGAGAGAATGTGTGGTGAAAAGATGAGAAATATGAATATTCTTTAGCTGCAAGGTTGTGTAAATGCCAGCTATCACTGAGGCCAAAATCTTCCATATACTGTTTTATTATTTCAGTTGATTGCCATTTCCATGAGATGCCTGCGGAGCCTGTTCTGTCTATAGATGGGTCTGGTACAGTGTTGAAATCTCCTCCTATTATAATTTTGGAATCTGAAAAGTTATTTAGGGTAGTAAAAAATGTGTGTAAAAAGGAGGGGTCATCAGTATTTGGTCCGTAGAGGTTGGCAATAGTGAAGTCAGTATTATTAATGGAAACGCTAATAATTATATATCTTCCATCAGGGTCAGTGATGGTGGTGTTATGGATTAGTGTTAATTTTCTGCTAATCAATATGTACACGCCTCTTTGTCTGGAATTGTATGTTGCAGAGAATACTTGGTTGAATTGAGATGATTAAAATTTTTGATGGTCAGAGGATAAGTGGGTTTCCTGGAGTAGGCATATGTCAGGGTCTAAATTAATTAAATGATTTAGCACTTTATTTTTTTAGTCACGGAGCCGATGCCCCGGATATTCCAAGTTACAAATTTGATTGGAGCCATGGTTAGTGAGTGATGTCAGTTACTATGGATGTAAGAGGCATGTCCAAATTGATAGGAATGGGATGGGGGGGGGGGGGGTTGATATGATATGGGATTGAGAATGTGTGGGTCTTGCGTGCAAGTGTGTGTGTGTGTGTGTGTGCTTTTGATTGTGAAAAGAAATGTCTCCAGTCATCTCCTTTTGTCATCAAATGAATAAAATTCAACGAAAGTAACAAAATAGCGATAACAGATAAAGATAAAGATAAAAGTGGAGACGTATAACAATGAGTCAGAAACAACCAAACAAAACATTGGTGTGTGTGTGTACACACATAAAAATAAAATAGAATCACAAATGGAAGGATGGGAGGGGGAAAGGATGGAGAGATAAAGTGAAAAGGAATTGTGGATTCTTATGTGATGTTTGTATGAGAAGTGTTGCGCATTCTGTGATGCTTGAGTGATGTGTGTGTGTGCGTGTCTGTCCAATTGTGTGAGAGAAAGAATTTGATGAAAGAGAGAATGGGTTGAGTGAGATGGGGGGAAGAAATGGTTTCAAGTTTGACAAAAACAGATTTGAGGTTGGAGGTTTACATCTTAGTGTTATCTAGTTGTGACTGTCACTGCTGATTTATTTCAGGGTAATTATTTCAGAAAAGCCAGGGAGTTATATTGGAGTCGCGGAATAACTGTCCTTCAATGTATAATCTGTCCGCTACCAAGTAGGTACGCTTTTTCCTTCATGATGGGGTATAGTGCTTTGCGCCGTTCATTTATTTCTCTTGGGTATTGGTCATTCATTCCGAGTTTTGTACCTTTAAGCTCCTTCCCCTTGCTTTTAACCATCTCTTTCTGTTTAAAATGTTTGAATTTTGCTATGATGGGGCATGGAGATATTTTAGAATGTGATCCTAGGCGGTGAACTCGGTGGAAAGATATTTTATTTAGTGTCCGGTGGTAGTTTAAGTTGAGTTGAATTGTTTTATCAACGTCTCAGGATTGTCAGGAGAGTTTTCCGGAATGCCAGAGAAGATAAGGTTATCGCGCATACTTCTAGACTGTAAGTCCAAGATGGTTTCTTTTATAGTTTTGTTTTCTTTCGTAGCGATTTCCATTTGGTCCGTGAGGGATTTAACGGTGGATTGGAGCGTCTTGTTTGTTTTTTCTAGGTCAGTGATGTGGTTGTGTGCGAATTCCAAACTGGTTCTTTAATCTCGTTGTGGAGTGACAAGATCATCAAATTTTTTGCTTTATTGATGAAAGAACACTGACCTCGATTTCAGTAGTTAGTAAATCATCTGTGTCCGTAGAAGAGTTCTTCTTTCTTTTGGATGGATTTCCCTCTGGCTGCGGTGTGCTGCGGTTTGCCTGCATATTGTGCTGGTCGTTGTAATGTTGGTCGATGAAGTCTTTCAATTCCGTTATTTCTGCCACTGTATAAATATTCCGTTCCGCATATGTTGAACCAATTTTGTTTTAAAGTGCTTTTACTTGCGATTGTCTTAGTCAATGAGAAATCAGTTTTCTTTTTCTCTTTTAGCAGAGTTTTGTTCCAGTGACAGGGGGTCGCCATGTTGGGTCTCACCTCCGATCTCGCGATACTCAGACCTCCATTGCTCTCTGAATTTGATAGTTAATAGAGAAGGGGGAAGATGACTGAAAAAGACAATTTCAGAAAAGTAAGCTTTCGTAAATAGCAATAAGGAGAGACCAGGATAAAATGACAGAAAAGACGATGTAAGGCTTTGTCAGTAGCAATACGGATTAAACAAACCGAGGAAAATATCAGTTTACAACTGTGTTGCTCAGAGGCGATTCTAGTGTCTCTGGGGGCCCCAAGCAAAAACATGCATGGGGCCCTTCAAACTGATTTTATTTAAATTTTTTTCCAAAACGACATTCATAACCGTTACCTTAATCTGAAGTTGGTGATTTGATGGAGGTATCTTTTGTAGTCGTGGTTGAATGGGTAAATGGTGTGTCGTTTTCATTGAAAATGCATGGAGGCGATGTAATCGCCTGAGAAATGTGCTCCACATTGCTTTCTGTGGGGCTTCAGGACAGGGGCGTCACCAGAGATATATGTTTAGGGGGGCTACTAGGGGGGTCTGGGGGCATGCACCCCCAGAAGAAAATTTTCTAAAAAGCAGCCACATAATGGTCGTTCCCCATGAGTTTTTAGAGCAGCAAAAGGCCTAAATTTAATAAATAATTTGGCATTGTTGTTGAATATTTCTTTAATTGCTTGGATATGCAGCAATAGGGTCAGGCTGATGTAGCTACGATACCATCGTCTATCAACTAAAATGTATGCCCATCGGCGATGGTGACAATGCCGAAAGACAATGGCAATGTGCATTCTAGTTTGACAGCTTATAGCAAATTGCCTTATAATACCATCAGAATTCATTTAGGCCTGGCCTGTAGATTAAATTAACCCAGAAATTTGGTTTTTATTGAAATTAAAAACCAGATTCCATAGCATACATCTAAATGTTCACGTACACATTGATTCAATTTTCACTTGTGATCACCCTTCATCAGCAGGAAATCATGTTGAGACGGGGGATTCCCTCAGAGTTACAACATTACTCTCATATAAGCTTCTCCCTATCATTAGAAAAAAACCTTGCACTTTTGTAGCTTTATCAAAATATCCTACAAAAAAAAACCTACAAAAAGACGTCAAGGCGACATCCTGATGCCATTTCGAGATGTTCAGGGGACGTCCCAAGGACCTAATTTTGTTAGCTGGGTAGCTATGTTGCAGATAGGTAATGGGTTCTGTTTCAAAATGTATTTATAACAATAACCGGCAAGCTTCACAAATTCTGTTTAGGCATTTTAGGGGAATAACTAATAGGCTATCTCATATAAACCTAAAAATTAACTAGTAACGTTAGGCTATATAGGAACTGGACAGGCGAGAGGAGCCAGGAGTTTCAGCAACTAACGTTAATATGGTTCCCATAAGAAGAAAAAGGGTTTACAGTCATATTTTCAACCCAGTTATACCCATAATACATATACGAATAAGAATCAAAGCATGATTTTACTTGATACAAAGTCGAGTTGTTTTACACATAATGATTAGAGTCAACAGTACTAGACTCTGGCTGGTCAATATATGACTAAATAGTGGCATGTGTAGCCTACAATGATGAATAGCCTACAAGGAGCATGCACGTTTAGTTTGAACTTACTTTTTTTTCTAGTCTATGGAATGGATCCAGCTAGCAGTAGCACATGAGAGCAGACCTATGGAGCAAACGCCTTCGTAGCTAACGTTAACAGTCCCTGAATGTTTTAACCCTCTAGAATGAGTGCTTACACGAACGTTAGCCTACTGACATTCCGTTAGCTAAGTAGGCTAGCTTATGTTACTGACTAAAGACATGGAGCCACGTCTCGGGGGGGTTTCCGAGTAGGCTACACACTGCACTGCCCATCGGATGTTTCAAGGGGTTCCCACATTTTTAGATTGTCATTGCCGTAGGACTAATGTGATCAGCCGTCGGGGGCCCCAGGCAATTGCCTGCTTTCCCTGTCCTGTTGCGTGGCCTCTGGTGTTGCTGTACAGAGACCTGGCTGAGTGTCCCTTCTGAGAGAAGTGGCAGTTGGAGAGTGAATTAATTGACAGGCCAGGCCAGTCAACAGTGAGAATAGCAAGTAAGGCGTGTCTGTGGTTTCTGAAAATGGATATAGGAAGCAAGTCTCCCACTGTAATTCTTTAAATTTGTAATTTTACCACACTTACTTTACACTAAAAGTTACCCATATCCATGAAATAATAGAAAATTGAAATCTGAATTTGATAGTTAATAGAGAAGGGGAAGATGACAGAAAAGGAACAGGTGGTAGTGTAGTATAGTGGTTAAGGGACTGGCCTTGTAACCAAAAGGTTGCAGGTTCGATTCCCAGGTTGGACACTGCCATTGTACCCTTGAGCAAGGTACTTAACCTGACCTGCTTCAGTATATATCCAGCTGTATAAATCGATAATATGTAAAAAATGCTAAAAAAGTTGTGTAAGTCGCTCTGAATAAGAGCATCTGCTAAATGCCTGTAATGTAATGTAATGTAAAGGAAGATTTAAGATTAACGTACTCATCTTGTTCGGGAGATTCTTTGTTCATAAAATGAAATGGATGGCAAGGTAAACCCTCTTTTAACCTATTGAACTGAGAACCTATCTTAGAACCATCGAAAAATGTCAAAAGAAAAAAGCAGTACAAACTATCAACCTTTCCATAAAAAATTTACTTTATTTTGATATTTGAAACCCCTGCACCTTTGTTAAAGTGATACTGCAGTCAAAAACCGACTTTTCCCGTTGACAACCTATGTTTTGAGTTAGATTATGATCATACACAACTGTTTATGTCCGAAAATTTTATGTTTAGTAAAAATGGTTTTATCTGAGTTTTTGTGTAGATTTACCAATATGCTGGCTTCCGGGGATTCGTGACGTCACGAAAGCCTTAACATAAAAATGGGTGGACTTGAGGTGGTCCTAGGGGTGGGTCTTGGCTGGGCATGTGGTATAAAAGCAGAGAACGACGATTTTTTTTTTCTTTCTGAGATTGAGACCCTTGTACTGCTAATTAGCTAGTTCAAGTTCAAATGCGAATTGCTTTGTATTATTGCTAACGTTAATATTACGACTTATATCGAGCTACAGTTATTCATATACGACGTCTTACTACTTGGTATCTTTAGCTAACTTGCCTGCATTATGCCAAGGAGTCAGAGATGTATTGGTCCTCGGTGCAACGCCACCGGCTCTGCTAGCTTTCATAATCTGCCGAGAGACCCAGCGCTGCTTAGCCAGTGGCTTCAAGCTATCGGTGTAGAGCACGCGGACTTGCCGAAGAAAGCCTAGTGTGCAACGCGCACTTCACACCGGACTGCTACCACAATTTAACTGGCTTTGAGATGGGCTTCTATAAAACTCTGTCGCTGAAGCCAGGTGCCATCCCAACAGTGATGGATGTAATTTTGTAATCATTACATCAGCTAAGTAAAACAGCTAAGTACAATATACCTATTACATTGTATTTGTGACATTGTGTAATTGCACATGTATTGGCCACTATTATACAGTTGGGCCAAGCATGCCCGACTACGGCACCGCAGTATTAGACAAATCAAGAATAGCTTCATAACTACGCTGACATAACGTTACCTCAGTAACCTCACGGCAACATAGGTTTTCTGGAGGGGACAGGTTAGAGCAGTGGCCACAAGCACACCTGTTGGGACATTAGTTTGTTTCTGTTTACATGCAAGTTATCTGTACAAACTACAACAAAAATGCTTTTGCAAACGGTTGACATTACTGATAGGTAATAGCTAATGTGGGGTTGAATGCAACCTATTGTGTGAGCTATCTTTTATGAATACGTAACGTTAGCTAATAAACGATAGCAATAATACATTTGATGTAGCCCTAGCAAAACCAGTAACCAGTTGGTCAGTAACTTGGACGGAATGTATCGATAAGTTAGGTAATGCAAGGCAGTCTATTGTGTGTGAGTTTAGCCCCGTTTGATCCAGAGAGAACTGGTAACTTAGATAGCTAGTTATATTAGCTATATCATTTATGAATAATGTTAGCTAATAAATGATAATTCTCTCCGGACCAAGTGAAGTTATGAGGGCGCTACAACCAGCCATGTTCAATATACTAACGTTACTGTGTGACTGGGTTTTGCTGTGTATTTGAATGTATTCAATAGTAACGTTACTTTAGGCAGACAAACAAGCTAACTTAGCTAGGTAACGTTAGCTTTACCATTCGGTTACATCCCGGGTCTTCTCCTCGCGAAGACGTTGCTCAACTAATACAGCCATTTTATTTAGTTGTGAGGAGAGAGCTGGAAGGGGGCTGAGTCAGTTCACCAAGACACACCCTTTCACTCCTTGACCGTATGAATATTCATAATATGACTACGTGGCATCATCGTCATATGACCACACCTACTCACGAGTTTCAGTTCAAATTGAAGCGGAAAAAAGGGCCTTAGAAAAGCCTCTGCAGTATCTCTTTAAGTTTGTGTGCGCTTATTTTTCTGTAATGCCTGAATGTTAATAACATTTTTTTTTTTTTTAAACCATAGGCGTCAGAAGTCAGGTAGTCATTTCCTTCCTTCATTTTTCTTTCCGGTTCAAAAAAAATCGACGGCCTACAGATCGCGGCACATCCAGGTACTTGACAGTTCACGCCCCTCTTTGGGAGAAGAAAAGGGGAATAAGCCTATTCAACTGAATGGGATTGTGCGGAGTAGAGGTCAGCCAATTAATGGCATTTTGAGATAATTGGGGACGCAGAGAAATTGATCCATGCTTTTGTTACATCTAGGCTAGATTACTGTAATGCCCTGCTATCTGGCTGCCAAAAGTCCTTGCTAAATAATTTCCAGCTTGTACAGAATGCAGCTGTTCGCATTTTAACTAGAACTAAGAAATATGAGCATATTACCCCAGTACTAGCATCACTTCATTGGCTACCAATTAAGTATAGGATAGACTTTAAGGTTTTGCTTCTGACCTTTATAGCTTTAAATGGACTTGCGCCAGTGTATATATGCGATCTGCTTTAACCATATACAGTGCATCCGGAAAGTATTCACAGCACTTCACTTTTTCCACATTTTGTTCTGTTACAGCCTTATTCTGTTACAGCCTTACACCGTCAAATTAAAGCTGAAAGTCTGTACTTTAATTGTACACTGTTCAATTTCAAATCCAATGTGCTGGAATACAGAGCAAAAACAACAAAAAATGTGTCACTGTCCAAACACTTCTGGAATGCACTGTACAGTGCATCCGGAAAGTATTCACAGCGTTTCACTTTTTCCACATTTTGTTCTGTTACAGCCTTATTCCAAAATTGATTAAATTCATTTTTTCCCTCAAAATTCTACACACAACACCCCATAATGACAATGTGAAAAAAGTTTTTTTGAGATTTTTGCAAATTTATTAAAAATAAAAAAATAAAATTTCTCATTTACATAAGTATTCATACCCTTTGCTTTAACGTATTTTTAAAGTATCATATTTCATATTTGGTCGCATATCCTTTACATGCTGTTACTTCCTGAAGTCTGTGACCATCAACATCAAAAAACTGTCGATATCTTATTTTCAGGTACTGTTACAAGCGATACTATAACCTCTCTGCATTTGAATGGATCTCTATGGAAATTGGGGGGTGAGACTAGATTCAGCTGTAAATTACACTGGTACAGTATGGAACACATGGCTGGCTAAATGGCTGTAAGTTATCAAGGGTCTGAGCTATCAAACGAGCCCCAAACCATCACTCTGTTGCCAGATATGGAGTAGATGTGGATGGATCACTTTAAGGGTTGTTTCTCCTGACTTTTTTCCCCATAGAGTTCTATAGGAAAATTAATCTATTTATACACGGGGCGTCACTTATGTACTGTGATACGCCACTACCATCCTTATACAACTGGTGGCATGGTTTTGTATAATAAATCAGTCTCATAAAATTTATATATTATTCTCAAAAGAGAATATACTAACTAAAAATGGGTAACTTGAATTAATAATTAAATTAATTACCAATAAAATTACACATTAATAATTGTCTTAGCAAAATCACAATATCATGTACTCAGTTGATACCGAATTAATATAAATGATCCAGCTAGAAGGTGAAGGCATTTTGGGGAATCCCTGCGATTAGCATTGGCTGACTCAGTTCAACACAAGAGCAACATTAATACAGGAAATCTTGGATAAATGTAATAGTTTATTGAACACAAAGTACCAAACAGAGCAAGGCACGATTCACTACTATAATGTATAACAAACTATGTGTGTGTG
This sequence comes from Synaphobranchus kaupii, assembly GCA_029718625.1. Taxonomy (NCBI): domain Eukaryota; kingdom Metazoa; phylum Chordata; class Actinopteri; order Anguilliformes; family Synaphobranchidae; genus Synaphobranchus; species Synaphobranchus kaupii. The sequence continues at coordinate 350,926 of JAINUF010000025.1, forward strand.
TGTGTGTGTGTGTGTGTGTGTGTGTGTGTGTGTGTGTGTGTGTGTGTGTGTGTGTGTGTGTGTGTGTGTGTGTGTGTGTGTGTGTGTGTGTGTGTGTGTGTGTGTGTGTCTCGCGCTGGGCGTGTGTGGAATTTCCATGTTCTCCTACGTGTGGGGGTTGCCACGGACACGTGTTCAGTGAGAACAAAGAAACTAAGATGGAGGGAGGTTTGAATCTACTTTAAAAATACGTTAAAGCAAAGGGTATGAATACTTATGTAAATGAGACATTTTAGTTTTTTATTTTTAATAAATTTGCAAAAATCTCAAAAAAACTTTTTTCACATTGTCATTATGGGGTGTTGTGTGTAGAATTTTGAGGGAAAAAAATGAATTTAATCAATTTTGGAATAAGGCTGTAACAGAACAAAATGTGGAAAAAGTGAAGCGCTGTGAATACTTTCCGGATGCACTGTATGGATGGATCACTTTAATGGTTGTTTCTCCTGATTTTTTCTCCTGACTTTTTCCGAAATCTTTAAAAACCGCAGTCATTAAACCTCTTTTAAAAAAGAAAAATTTTGACCCATTCAAATTAAATAATTATCGCCCTATTTCTAACCTTCCCTTCATTAGTAAGATTCTTGAGAAGGCTGTTTCTAATCAACTTAACATTTTTAAACCAAAACTGCCTCTTTGACACTTTCCAGTCTGGTTTTAGACCCCATCACAGCACAGAAACGGCACTCATTAAAGTTTTAAATGACATTCGCGTAAATAGTGACTCAGGTAAAATCTCTGTTCTTGTTCTGTTGGATCTCAGTGCAGCCTTTGATACTATAGATCATCAAATACTCATTGACAGACTACACCATTGGATCGGGCTCTCGGGCACAGCTTTAAACTGGTTCAAATCTTACCTACAAGATAGAGATTACTTTGTAACCATTAATAACTACCAATCAGAACGGAATACTCTGACCTCTGGGGTCCCCCAAGGTTCCATCCTCGGTCCTCTGTCGTTCAACTTATATATGCTCCCCCTCAAATTTTTCAAAGGTACCAAATGTCATACCACAGCTATGCGGATGACACAAATTTACCTGTCATTTACTCCTGACGACTATAACCTTATTGACTCTCTATACCAATGCTTAAAGCAAGTAAACAGCTGGATGTGTCAAAACTTTCTCCAACTAAACAAAGACAAAACAGAAATTATTGTTTTCGGGAGCAATGAACCGAGGCAAAAAATAGCTCTCCACCTTGACACTCTTGCTTTACGAACAACCATGCAGGCCAGAATCCTAGGTGTACTCATTGACTCTGATCTCAACTTTGATAACCATGTCAAGTCTATAACCAAATCCGCCTTTTATCATCTTAAAAATATAGCAAGAGTCAGAGGCTTTATGTCTAAACAAGACCTAGAAACCCTCATTCATGCCTTCATTTCAAGTAGGGTTGATTACTGTAATGCTCTCTTCACTGGTCTCTCAAAAAAGTCCATTAAACGGCTCCAACTTATTCAAAACGCTGCTGCCAGGCTTCTTACAAGGACTAAAAGAAGTGCACACATCACTCCAATCCTTAGATCGGGCTTCCAGTCCACTATAGAATAGACTTCAAAGTGATGCTAATAGTTTATAAATCACTCAATGGCTTAGGACCTAAATACATCTTGGAAATGCTCAGGCCATATAAAACATACAGATCTCTTAGATCTTTGGGCTCGGATCAGCTCATTGTGTCTAAGGTTAAAACAAAAAATGGTGAGGCAGCCTTTAGTTTTTACGCTACCCATTGCTGGAACCTACTACCCTACGACCTTAGACATGCCTCTTGTATTATGTCTTTTAAATCTGGTCTGAAAACTTTGCTCTTCTCACGGGCCTTTGACTGAAATTTCGCTGCATTGTACTGCTTTTTATTGTATTTTTTTATTAAGCCCAGCTGGTATTTTTAACTCTATTGTTTCTTGTTTTATTTATCATGTCTGTCTATTAATAAGACAAAAGCACTTTTATCTTTTCTTTTATTCTTTTCTAAATTATTTATCTTTAAGCTTATTTATCTTTTTAAAGCTGTTTTATTTTTATTTATTTATATATTTTTAATTTTTTGCACTGCATATACAAAGATAAATACTGCCATCTGATGTTCAGTTGTTGCTTGTTATCTGTTGAGCACTTGAAAAGTCCTCTATAAAGTGGCCAGTAGGGCACTCAACTTAAAAGTTTGACTAGGGACCGACGGGTTCATCACTCTGCGGAGTGATTCAAACTGTGGAGGCTGTATGCTGCTCCCACCCATGGGCAAATGAAAATCAAAACGTAGAAAGAGGCCAGTAGGGCGCTCAACTCAACTTAAAAGTTTGACTAGGGACCGACGGGTTCGTCACTCTGCGGAGTGATTCAAACTGTGGAGGCTGTATGCTCCTCCCACCCATGGGCAAATATACCTCGAAGGAGGGACAAAAGTCCTGCAGCGTAGCTGGCAGGCACCTGCAGCGGCGCTGGCAGGTATATTATCACCCAGGGAGAGAGGCTGTACGGTGCGTAGCAGATGGCAGGTAGCAGGCTGCTTGTGGTAGGAGTGTTTGTTGGGGTATTTGTTTTGTGGGCCCAACCAGCATTGCGTTTTATTATAACTGTTTTAACTCTTTATTAACATTGTTCAATTTCAAATTTACTTTTTATATAATGTCTATGTCTTATGTAAAGCACTTTGAGTTGCCTTGTGTATGAAAATGTGCTATACAAATAAACTTGACTTGACTTGACTCATTGTCATATTGAACTCTATGGAAAAATAAGTCAGGAGAAGAAATCCTTAAAGTGATCCATCCATATCTACTGCATATCTGGCAGCAGAGTGATGGACTCGTTTGATACCTAAGACCATGGGTTCCATACTATTCCCGTGTAATTTACAGCTTAATCTAGTCCCACCCCCCAATTCCCATTGAGATCCATTCAAATGCAGAGAGGTTATAGTATCGCTTGTAAGAGTACCTGAAAATAAGATATCAACAGTCTTTTGATATCCCCTTTATACCCAGTCATGATAGCATCACCTGTTTACCTGTGGAATGTTCCAAACAGGTGTTTTTTGAACTTCCCAGTCTTTTTATTTATTTATTTTTTTTGGAATGTGTTCCAGGCATCAAATCTGGAATTGGCGTATATTTACAAAATGGTCTGTTTTTAGACACGCTTTCTGAATCCTTATCTGCCGCGTTTTGGTTCTCTGAACGCCAAACCAAAACCTTACAGAATCGTCTACCAATAAAGTTAAAACACAGAGTTTGTGATTTCCACTAATAGTTTGGTTGCAGGAGCAATGATTGTCTCAGTTGAGCAAAATGGTGGCGCCGGCGCCATTATCACTATGCATCTACTCCAGGGGTTCTCAAAGTGCGGCCCGGGGACCAATGGCGGCCCTCAAAAACATTTTGTGCGGCCCGCGTTAAGTCCACATGAAAGGAACTACATATTATATTAGAAATCACTAATGGTCCATTTTAATACAGTACCGTCCCTTTAAATGTTTTACTGGCGGCACAGTGACTGGCGGCTCCTAGCAACCAAAGCGGGCATTACACTGTTAGCTAGTTATCAATAAGGTTTGATAGAAGTTGGACTTCTACAGTATCTTATCTTCATTAATATTTACAGTATAATTGCTAGCTAGCTTAGTAGCCTATTTGATCAGTGTTGCTATTTTTGTGAGAGCTACAGTTAGTTGGTTTTGGACTTAATTTGGATTTCATGAGTGTAGTGTGCGGCTCCCTTATTTGGCCCTCAGTCACCAAAACTTTGAGAACCCCTGATCTATGCAAAGGGGTTAAATAGGTCTACCACTCAGACAAAACTTGAGACAAAAGCACTTATTTTATTGATAGCCTGCTTATTTTATTTTAGTGACATGGAATATAGGCTAAGCAATAGCCAAATGTTGGTTTATCGCACAGCCCTGTCTAAGGCAAACCGGTGAACGGAAATCTATTGCCTCTTACAGCAAGTCCTCCCTGCTGTTAAGGTTAAGGTAGTAAACAACGGGCTGGCTAGGGTGATCGTAACGTTTATGCTACCTCGTTTCCTTTCTAGTTTTTAGCATTTAGCCTATAATCCACAAACACAGAGAAGTAGGAAATGTCGCTATCTGTATCTAGCCTGGTAACTGCCTGACGACCAAAATCACAGACAACCACTGAAGTTGAACCATAAATTCAGTGGTTTGACGGTCCCCTGTAACGCCCCTTTCTTTGAGGCCCCACCTTGATGGGCAAGCTTTGACAGTTTGCATGTTCTGTTTGGAGTTTTGGCAGGGTTTTTGCGTGACCACGTGGAAATGATAATGTAAACGGATGCAATGCCATTGCATTTGAATTATGTTACTCTTGTGTCGCAAAGCATGAAAACGATATGTTAAATGGCGAATTGAATTATCATTTCCTTTTTGTCATGGATCATGCGATTGCAATAAGAAACTGCTAATGCAAATGTGGTTTTTAATTTTCATTTTATTTATGGCAGGGTTGTGTTGTAGAGAGCGAGAAAACATAAATGTGAAATGGATTTGCATTAACATTTTCTAATTGTCAGATAAAGTGCGTACATTAACTTGAAAATGAAAACGCAAAATGGCTTTTTGCATTTTCATTTGAATTATGTCATGGTTTTTGCGCACACCGAATGTAAACTAAATGCAATCGCCGATTTGCATTTTCATTAGAATTCTGGCGCGGATATGCTTCCATACAATAGGGGGTGTGTCAATAGATACATTCAGCACTTTGCAAGTTTGGTGTTTAATAATGCGTTTGCGTTGAAACCAACCCGACCAGGTTTTAACTCAAACACTGGCGCATTGTGATATTTTGGTGGCGTTATGAATGTACCGCACATAATGCATGAACTGTGAGAAATATTTTGTTTATTTCAATTTGACTAATTATTATTTTATTTATTTTTTTATTTTTATTTTTTAAAATAATTTGACTAATTTAAATGCAATCTGTGTTTAGTTATGCAGTCCAATGCCGACTATTTAGCCAATGCAGCTGTATGGAGTTAATAGTGTAAGCTACTTGAATGAAAGACACAAGGAAGGTGGGAGACCTACTCCATACATTGAGCCCAGGACACACGGGCAACTTGCTTTTAATTGCGTGTTTGGCAGGGCTAGGTCAATGATTGAACCAACCTTAGGCATATTAAAAATGCATTTAGACGGGTCGGGTGGTACATTATAATACTGCCCTCAGAAAGTCAGTGCATTCTTTGTGGTGTGCTGTGTTCTACACTACATAGCCATACGCCCTGGACATGACATAGAACTCACAGAGGACACATTACAGGACTTTCATACGGAGAGAGGCAAAGTCGCATGTGACGATTGCGATGGAGATTACAGAGGCACAGAGTGCATGAGAGAGCAGGGACTGGTTGGCTGTGGAGTTGTTTCCCTAGTGAGTGTACATTCATCTTATCAAGTGCATGTCATGATAAAGTTGTGAATAGTGGTATTAAACAAAAATTGACAGCAAAGAAACCAAAAGCCCAAGTAAGTAAGTTGAAACTAAATGCAGCGTCTTCTTTCCTGTCTTCTGGTTCACAAGTGTGATGCCTGCTCAGTTGAAACAGTAGCAGCAGCAGTACGATGGAGAGGCCGACTGGAGGGCGTCTCTGCCAGCTGCCTCCTGCTCCTGGCCAGTCTGGGAATATTCACCCTGCGGAATTGTTCACAGGAATTTTTTATTATAGTTTTACCACTGGCATATAAATGGAAAATATATTTTGTTTGAGGGGCAAGATAAATAAAATAAAAAATATTTGGTCTCACCTGTGTCGTGTCGTTAGGTACATTAAGAATTTGGCAGTGAAGACAGGTAGTTAAAACATCTTAACAGTCATCACATGGAGGCAATGAATGTGCAGAATATATAAATAAATTTATATGGCTTCACACTTGGTTACCAGTTATGTCGGTAATGTATATATATCCTCACACGAGCGGTAACTAGTGATGAGAATATACATATATAGAACCTCATATGGAGACCTATTGTTGCAAAAGTATAATTAATCAGTCTCATAAAATTAATTATTAAATCCTGATTGTTATTTTAATAGTAAATATTGAAATTCATAATCAATAACTTAATCTGAAGGCGTAAGTTCTTTTGGAGGATAGGCTCAAATATTTGTCCAAACAACAATCAGACCGACGGCCAGGTTTAACAAAATACAATTTATTAAATAACAAACACGTCTAAAACTAACATCCTAAAAGCAGCGAATGATTTGGAAAGGAAAACAAAGTGTAGGCAAAGAATTAGGCATATTAGAATTCACAGTTCTATTTCTGTATGTGGGTGTGGGTTCACGCCAGAACATGTGGTGTTCAGAGATCATAAGACGTATACCTTGAGGGAGAAATGCAAATCTAGGTTTTGCATGAAGCTAACGTGGCCTGAAACATGGCGTGTGTTGAGGCTGTAGAAATTTAGCTACGTCTAGCTAAATTCCAGGCCCCTATCTGTTTACAGGCACGGGATCCTATATCTAATGGGTTAGGTATTAGTACAAAGGGAGATTGCATCCACAGATCTTGATTTAAAAGGGAGGCAGATTGTAAATTAGTGTTAGAGTAAGTTAGAGTAGGCTCTGTAACTTTAGCTTATGCGAGGCTAATCGGCTGTCGATAGCCTGCAAGCCATGTGTTGAGTTATAGGTTAACGTTACTCTAAATACAATGGATACAATAACCCAAACATGTAATTGCCTTGACAATAAACATTAAACAAAGGTTTTCCTAAACTATTGCCTGGACGTTTGTGTCAGTCTTACTGTAATGGAGTACACAGGCTGGTTCCGTGGCTTTGATGTGTGCAGAAAGTTCTGTCTTTTGGCAGCGTCTCTGGACCGTCCTTTTCAGCAAGAGGTTTCCTTGGGTGAGTGTTGCCTTTGAAGCTTTGCTGTTCCTTTGTCCTTTTCGGAAAGTTGTCTCTTGAACTCTTTGCGGTTTGGGCGTGTAATAAAGCAGGCTATCACTTTACGACTACGTTGTATAACGGTAGCTAGATGCAGTTTCAGTGGCTTTCTAGAACACGCTGAGAGCTGGGAAGAGCGGTTGTTTTGGCCGCCTAACCTGAGAGAGAGAGGGGTCTCTCCGCGTGTTCCCTTGCCTATTTCAGCCCAGTTGCTTCTCCCCCAGCCAGGGAAGTGCGTGCAACTTGGAACTAAACCAAAGCTTGGAAGAGTTAAGAAGAAGGAAGACAGGAAGTTGTTCGAAGTTTTATAGAACGTGAAATCAGTCCCGATTGGTCAAGTTCTGGGAGTCCTGCCCAGGATCACATGACTGTCGCATGCCGGTATATGTAGTCTTTTGGAAATGCAGTCCAGGGTCACATGAATGTTGATTTCCAATGGACATGCACTACACCTGTGTTTTGATATCACGTAATGGTTTGTCAAGAGTCTCATAACGGAGCCTTTCATAGCGGATTGCTCTTTGGCCGTGACAAAATTATCAGTTGGCTGTGGCACTAACACACTGTTTTTAAAGGAAAAGACATGGGGTGATGTTATTGGCAATAATGAAAACAAACCCCCACCATAACCACAGTTCATTTATTACATTTTAGGCATTTAGCTGATGCTGTTATCCAGAGCGACTTAAAATTTGTGCACAAACAAAAAGGCCTAAGTTTGTAAATCACCAACATTCCAAGTAGCCATTAATGAATGTAATGGACCGGCCATAACACACCGCGATATGTAATCCTTTGTCACAAGAGGGCAATGGGAATCAGGGTGGAGAAGGGGAGGAGAGGTATTTCCTGAATAGGTGCAGGCTGATTACATCTTAATTATGTATTAATGGTTACATATTAATTAATGTTTGGACGCAAACCGCAATGTCAGGTACATTGTATAATGTACATGTAAATGCTTGTATTGAAAATGTTCAGGCAGTTTTGCATATTTCCGGGTAGGAGAGGAGTGGTAGTGGGGGAGTGGAGGTGGGGAGGTGGGGAGTGAAGAATATTGGGACGCACCCCCAATTTTGTTCATGACTCCTCTCCCCCACTCCCCTACTCCCCTCCCTTCCTCCACATACTTCCGGGTAGTAGAGGAGTGGTAGTGGGGGAGTGAAGAATATTGGGACGCACCCGCGGTTGCTCTCAAGCGAGGGAATTGAATAACATAGGGGTACAATTGGTTACCAAATTGGGAGAAAACGGGGAAAAAATCTGAAACAAAATTAAATTAAATTCAGTTAAAATGGAGAAGTTTAAATTAATCTTTTTTGAACCGTAATGAAAAAATCTTATGCACAGCGAATCCCCAGGACTGTAGGCTATTTGAAAAACAATAAATGCAATATTCACTGGACAACTTTTAGAACTTTTTTCAGTCAAAACCATTCCATTTACTGAGTCTATAGATGAAGAGAGCTGTATTATAATGTTCCACCTGTCTCATGATCCAGACATCTGGAGCTCATTTTCAGCACTCCAAATGTCCGTCTGCAGTGCGTGTTTTCGGGAATTTTCCATTGAATGACAATTCACGCATTAAGGCCAGTTAATAGTCCAGCGACAGTGTCGCTCGACTGAAATCGCAGGACATTCATGAACATTCTGTTGTCGCCCTAAATACACTGTGGTCGTTGTCGTTTGCAAAAAGTATAAACGCACTCCAGCGATAGTTTACACTCGGGACAATGGAGGAAGAAGCAGCTTTAATAAGGCTAAACAGTGTCTCCTTGGACAGCAGCACCATCAAATGTATCACTATTCCAACAATATATACTCAAAGGTATCATTAACAGGAGTTCCTACATACCTTTGGAATACTGTTTCACTACCTGGTCATATGTAACACCAGCAGAACAAACACGCTGCACTACCTGGTCATATGTAACACCAGCAGAACAAACACACTGCACTACCTGGTCATATGTAACACCAGCAGAACAGACACACTGCACTACCTGGTCATATGTAACACCAGCAGAACAGACACGCTGCACTAACTGGTCATATGTAACACCAGCAGAACAGACACGCTGCACTAACTGGTCATATGTAACACCAGCAGAACAGACACACTGCACTACCTGGTCATATGTAACACCAGCAGAACAAACACACTGCACTACCTGGTCATATGTAACACCAGCAGAACAGACACGCTGCACTACCTGGTCATATGTAACACCAGCAGAACAAACACACTGCACTACCTGGTCATATGTAACACCAGCAGAACAGACACGCTGCACTACCTGGTCATATGTAACACCAGCAGAACAGACACGCTGCACTAACTGGTCATATGTAACACCAGCAGAACAGACACGCTGCACTAACTGGTCATATGTAACACCAGCAGAACAAACACACTGCACTACCTGGTCATATGTAACACCAGCAGAACAGACACGCTGCACTACCTGGTCATATGTAACACCAGCAGAACAGACACACTGCACTACCTGGTCATATGTAACACCAGCAGAACAGACACACTGCACTACCTGGTCATATGTAACACCAGCAGAACAAACACACTGCACTACCTGGTCATATGTAACACCAGCAGAACAGACACGCTGCACTAACTGGTCATATGTAACACCAGCAGAACAGACACGCTGCACTAACTGGTCATATGTAACACCAGCAGAACAAACACACTGCACTACCTGGTCATATGTAACACCAGCAGAACAGACACGCTGCACTACCTGGTCATATGTAACACCAGCAGAACAGACACACTGCACTACCTGGTCATATGTAACACCAGCAGAACAGACACACTGCACTACCTGGTCATATGTAACACCAGCAGAACAAACACACTGCACTACCTGGTCATATGTAACACCAGCAGAACAGACACGCTGCACTACCTGGTCATATGTAACACCAGCAGAACAGACACACTGCACTACCTGGTCATATGTAACACCAGCAGAACAGACACACTGCACTACCTGGTCATATGTAACACCAGCAGAACAGACACGCTGCACTAACTGGTCATATGTAACACCAGCAGAACAAACACACTGCACTACCTGGTCATATGTAACACCAGCAGAACAGACACACTGCACTACCTGGTCATATGTAACACCAGCAGAACAGACACGCTGCACTAACTGGTCATATGTAACACCAGCAGAACAGACACACTGCACTATCTGGTCATATGTAACACCAGCAGAACAAACACACTGCACTACCTGGTCATATGTAACACCAGCAGAACAGACACACTGCACTACCTGGTCATATGTAACACCAGCAGAACAGACACACTGCACTACCTGGTCATATGTAACACCAGCAGAACAGACACACTGCACTACCTGGTCATATGTAACACCAGCAGAACAGACACGCTGCACTACCTGGTCATATGTAACACCAGCAGAACAAACACACTGCACTACCTGGTCATATGTAACACCAGCAGAACAGACACACTGCACTACCTGGTCATATGTAACACCAGCAGAACAAACGCACTGCACTACCTGGTCATATGTAACACCAGAAGAACAGACACGCTGCACTAACTGGTCATATATAACTTCCTTGCCTTCTTGTTTTTAGAGTGAATCAGCTTTTAGCTGTATTCGCTTGCAAAGTCTTGCAGTTGGAGCGTGTAGCACAGACATCTTACTTAGAACATTACAGACCTTGAAATCTCAATTTAAATCTTAATCACTGAACACTATCAGTGTGTTACATTTCAAATATTACATGTTTTATTTTACCTAATACTATTATACTAGAATATATCAGCTCTTCTTTTGCAGACTGAACAGCTGTGACCTCACAGATGAGTCCTGTGATATTGTGGCCTCAGCTCTCCAGTTATCAAACTCACCCCTGAGAGATCTGGACCTCAGCTACAATAAACTGAGAGATTCAGGAGTGAAGCTGCTCTGTGATGGACTGATGAGTCCAAACTGTAAACTACAGAGACTGGGGTGAGTAGTACTGTGTGATCTTAACTAAACAGAATCAGTGATTATATCTCTATGCAGAGAAATATAAAAATCTCTTTCTCTCTCTGTTTAGTCCTCTTTCCACAAGCATTCTTCATTCAGAATTAATTGTGGAATGTGCTGCAAATTAGTTTTTGTTTGTTCAAAATGTTTATTTTCCTTAGACTCTTTGTTCTTTTTAAAACCTGTTAGGATTCTGAGTCTTGTCTGTTTGCATTAGTTATTTCTGTTCCTTGTTGTTTATTATTTTTCATTATTATTGTTAATTATTGTATTCATGTATTTCTCTGTACTCATGTTTATTATTTATTAGTGTACTTACTTTCGTGTTTGTTTACGTGTTCACTGTTTAATTCCATATTCCAGTTTCTGTTCACGTAGTTGCGTTTATGTCACTCCCCGGTCTTCGTCTCACTTTTCGGGAGCCTTCGGGTGTTTTTCGGTCCTCTCTGTATTTCCTCTGACTAACTAGTTGTTCCACTTATTGTTTATATTACTAATTAACACTAACAACTGCTAACAGCTTAGTTTAGGTCTTTCACTAATCCCACTAATTACTAACGCTTAGTTGTCACTCTTTTCCTGCAATTCTATCTTTCAATTATCTACTTTACGTTTCCTCCTTACTACTGATATCTTACGTCCGCTGTCCACTAACTCTCTTATCGTATGCACGTGTCTTCAACATTCCCGGTCATGTCTTGTCTATTCGTTTGCATACTTAGTCCAGTCCGAGTCTTCCGTGTTTCCCTCATTATTCTATCATTGTTCCCCTCATTGTATCATTGTCTGCACCTGTGAGTCTTCCCTGTTACTCCTCCAAATCGCACCTGATTCCCCTTGAGTTAAGTGTTCCCCATCTATATATACCCTTCAGTCTCACTTGTCCCTTGTCAGAACGTTGATCGATTTTCCCAGTGCCTACGCCTTTTTTAAGCCTGTGACTATTCGTGAATTCCGAGACACCCTTCCGTTTGATTTCGAGTTTTGCCTGCCGATTTTGTTTGTTTGCCTTTCTGCCTTTTTGGATTTATTGACCTTTGCTTTCGTTTTTTTACTACGCCTCTGCCTACCCCCTTGTACCTTTGCCTATCTGATTTCCTGGTTTTGATCGCGCACAAGCGGCCCCGGGCGAGATGGAATTGCGGTCAGGAGTTAGTCACGCCTTCCTACTACCAGCTGACGGGGCTGTGTAGCAGTGAATTCTCAAGCGGTTGCTACATGGGGAATTGAATAACATAGGGGCACAATTGGTTACCAAATTGGGAGAAAACAGGGGGAAAAAATCTGAAATCAAATTCAGTTAAAATAGAAGTTTAAATTAATCGGTTTTTTGAACCGTATTGAAAAAATCTTATGCACGACGAATCCCCAAGACTGTAGGCTATTTGAAAAACAATAAATGCAATATTCACTGGACATCTTTTAGAACTTTTTTCAGTCAAAACCATTCCATTTACTTAGTCTATAGATGAAGAGAGCTGTATTATAATGTTCCACCTGTCTCATGATCCAGACATCTGGAGCTCATTTTCAGCACTCCAAATGTCCGTCTGAAGTGAGTGTTTTCGGGAATTTTCCACTGAATGACAATTCACGCATTAAGGCCAGTTAATAGTCCAGCGACAGTGTCGCTCGACTGAAATTGCAGGACATTCATGAACATTCTATTGTCGCCCTAAATACACTGTGGTCGTTGTCGTTTGCAAAACGTATAAACGCACTCCAGCGACAGTTTACACTCGGGACAATGGAGGAAGAAGCAGCTTTAATAGGCTACATCTCATTATGTCTCCTGCTTTTTTTTAAATAAACTTTATAAATGTCAATTTCGAGGGCACCGTATATTGTTTGAAATATCATTCACTATGTGTCTTTCATACAGTTGTAGGCTATGTGGGTTTTGGACGCGGTAGCAAATAATAAAATGTTTGTAAATAAACTTCAACATTGATGCAACTCCTTATATTGCTGTTATCTAACGTTATTTAGTAGGCAAACATGGAGGGCATATGTTAGGGATACAAGACGCGTCGCCACTCGTTGGGGGAGCAGCCGGCAATTCTCTTGTTAGAGAACTGAGTTTCAAGGATGTGGAGTAGGCTAGCCTTCACTCGCTACATGAGAATGCCACTGATCACCAGGGTGTTTAAAAGTGAATTCCGAAACGGAATCCACCACAAACATGAACGCTTGTCTGTGAGGAGGGAGGACAGGAATAAAGACAGGGAGAGGGAACGTACCTCACTCTCTCAGGAGAGCGAACAAGTAGAGGTATTAAACGGAGGAGAAATAATAGCAACCCCGAAACCGAGGGGCGAGTACACTCGTAGGCTTGAGTGTGAAATAAAAAATAAAGAGGGAAATAATCTCTCACTCCTGAAGCTGGAGCACAAATAGAGAGACGATGGTAGAAAATAAAACAGCCCGGAAACCTGGGCGATCTAGGCTCGTAAAGAAGAGAAAATAAATACAGAATAGCCAAAAGAAAGACCTCTCTCTTTCTCCAAAGGGAGTAGAGCAACAGAGAGGAGAAAAACTAAATAAACGGTAAAGAAAAGCAGTCTCCGAGCGACTAGCAAGGAAACGCGAAGGAGGACAGCAAAGGGACACGAAAACAGATCCTAAGAATGTAAGTGCAGCCAGGGCACGTCCCGCGTTAACCCAAAGCAAAGCGATGGGGCAAAGTGGTCTCCACTGAATGCCTAAGCCTATACCTTACTGGCTACAAGTGTTATGACAGCAAAACAACACTGAAGCACTGGAAGAAGGAAATGCCAAGCCTTTTATAGCCCGCAGGAAACTCGAATCAGGTGCGAGGAAAAATAATAGCGAACGCAAAACCCCGGAGCGGACTACCGAAAGGTGAGGCAAGAGCGCCCTCATGCCGCCAGAAGGGAGAACGACCGCAGAAACGAAACAAGGCTGCCAAAACCGTGACAGGAAGATTACAGGAAATATTGGCCAATATAGAGTCATAGCTTGATCCAGGATAATTTGTGAGTACATGTGTAACATTATATGTAGCATCGTAAGTCACCGGGATGTTGATGGAGTGGGCTACAACATCCCGGTGACGTAAGAGCGATTTCTGCTGGGGCAGAACTCCAGGAAATTCAAAGTTCGCTGTGAACTCCTGACAGGTGTGATGGGCACTTGAATGTATTCAGTGCATATAGGAATGCATATAGGGACAGCAGGAATGAGTCTCCAGCTCAGCTGCCAGGAGATGATAAAAGGTTGTTAAAACCTGGCAGGATAAATGCAATTTAAGGCAGCATTCCCCTTCGCAGAGGGACAGTTATGTGGTCCATGACAGTTATGGACCCTTTTATTATTATACATTTTTTGGTAGTATACATATTCACATTGTAATCTTGATATTTTTATGCATTTTTGTGCGAGCCCCTGTGTATAACAGACAGGAGGAGGGTGTACGTGCATTGTGCACAAGCCTATGTTGACGGATATTAGGCTACTGTCTTAATATTGCGCCATTAAAATAACATTGAAACAACTGCGACATGACCAGGTTTGTGGTGGTTTTAGTGCAAATGCTTTTTGCTGCCTCAAAATAGCACTATATCAAAGTTAGCCTGGCCACACCATCTTAAGACCATCCCGCCCAGTTCTTGCTATTTAAACAACGTGAGCACTGCATGGCAGTAAAATGACAACTGCATCAGTCTGAAACTGGCGAAGACACTAGCGTTTGGGTTTCCGCCGCTTAGCACCGAGTGTAAGAGAGAGCCCTATATGTGCAGTGCTACAAAAAAAAGGGGTGCGCGAGAATTCAGAGAGAGAACTTCTCAAGTTTGAGATGCATGTTGTAAATGCACTTTCACACAATTATTCTTGTTCTCTGTCATTATAATTATGAAGTAATAGGCTACACTTGTTTTGTGTACCAATTTGATGCTTCAATGTGGTAACTGGTCTCAGGCAGTCTCTCCCTCAGTGAATATAGCATTTTAGCCAACTTCCGTCTTTTCCGATGCGATCATCATCCAATTACGAGTATCAGGGGCCCCCGTACAGATACAAGTACAATTACGAGTATAGTGAGGTCGAGCAGTCGCTGAAAAGTCGTAACATCTACATTGGATTTACTAAACGGTCGCAATGGGTAAAAATCTCTATTAGGATGTAATTTGCGGGTGGGATGTCACTGTGCGACTTTCCTTTTGACGCATAGTTAAATGTGTTCATGCATATGTATAACTGGAGTGAAAGCGCTAAAACAGGGTGGCAATTATGTAAATTAGGCCAATTAAGTATTCCGTCTGATTTACTAAAGCAGGCATTAATAGCGACTCTCCACTTTGCGTGAGAGTTTTTAGATCTCCTGAAAGCAGGCGTAATTTGTCTGCGCTGATATACAACCCCTGGCAAAAATTATTGAATCACCACACTTAGAGGATGTTCACCCGGCTTTTTTTACTTCGTAGCAAATAAACAAATCACAGATATGACACAAAACTATTTTTGTTTAATAGCTGAACATTCTGGCTTTGTGAAACATACCTCAAACAAATTAAATTAAATTATTTTAATTAATGGCATATTTTTTTACAGATCAAGTAGAGGAAAAAATTATGGAATCACTCAATGTTGAGGAAAAGATTATGGAATCATCAACAAAAACAATCACAATTAGTACTTTGTTGCTCCTCCTCTGGCTTTTATGAAGGCCTGAATTCTTTGAGGCATGGACTTTACTAATAAAAACAATATTCTCCATCAAGCTGGTTCCAACTTTCTCGAATAGCGGTTGCAGATCAGCTTTGCAGGATGGAGCCTTGTCATGGACCAATTTTTTTAATTTCCACCATAAATTTTCAATCGGATTGAGATCCGGACTGTTTGCTGGCTATGTCATTGAGTTGATATGCCTTTCCTGAAAAAAGGCTTTAACACTCTTTGCTCTGTGGCAAGATGCATTATCGTCCTGAAAAATGACTTCATCATCACCAATCCTATTTTCTATCGATGGAATGAGAAAAGTGTCCAAAACTTCAATGTACACCTGTGCATTGACTGTTGAGGTAATGATTGCCATCTCCCCTGGTCCTTTACCTGACATGCAACCCCATATCATAAATGACTGAGGAAATTTGATTGCTTTCTTCAGGCAGACATCTTTATATGTTTCATTAGAACGGCACCAGACAAAAGTTCCAGCATCATCTCCTTGGCCAATGCAGATTTGTGATTCATCACTGAATATCACTTTCATCCAATCATCCACACTCCATGATTGCTTCTCTTTAGCCCACTGTAACCTTGTTTTTGTCTGTTTAGGTGTTAGTGCTGGTTTTTGTTTGGCTTTTCTATATGTAAATCCCATTTTATTCAGCCGTTTTCTTAGTTTTGTCACAAACATTGACTCCTGTTTCCGCCCATTTGTTTTTCATTTGTTTTGTTGTGCATTTTCTATTTTCAAGGCATATTGCTTTGAGTTTTCTATCCTGACGCATTGACGTCTTCCTTGGTCTATCCGTATGTTTTCCTTTTATAACCTTCATATTTTGTTTATACTTGCACCACATTTTAGACACAGCTGACTGGGAACAACCAACATCTTTTGCCACACTCTGTGTTGGATTTCCTTCTTGAGTTTTATAATCCTTTCCATTGTTTTCCATCATTTTTTCCTCTACTTCATCTGGAAAAAAATATGCCATTAATTTAAATAATTTAATTTCATTTGTTTGAGGTATGTTTCATGAAGCCAGAATGTTCAGCTATTAAATAAAATAGTTTTGTGTCATATCTGTGATTTGTTTATTTGCTACGAAGTAAAAAAGCTGGGTGAACATCCTCTAAGTGTGGTGATACCATAATTTCTACCAGGGGTTGTAGCCTATAGCTCACACACAGGATGCAAGAGAAGGGTGTCAGGCTGTAGGACGAATGCATCCTCTAATGCATAGCACTCGAAAGGAGATAGGATTTAAAACATGTTTCACTCATGTTTCTACTAATCACTTCTCACGTTCAGATATAGGCTGATATGACATTATATTTGTTTTACTGAAAGGACTTATATTGCAGTCAAATATTGCAAAGCAACTATTATAAAAACGCAGTTCTGAATTTAAACCATTGTTGTGCCTATATGCGTTCAGTAGGGCTTACAGTATAATGAATTGTGAATGCAGTTACCTTCCGACGCTCTGTGGTCTTCTTTCGTCACAAGTTCACCTGTGTCTATTCCTCCCACTCCCACGACATTCTCATTTTGCATGACTTCCACCTTTTGTTCTATCGGTGTTAATAGGCCATTCTTTCTTTAGTTGGACCTCTACCTGTGTCATTTCCCCGCATTATGTTGTAGGAAAGTTTTTTCTAAAATCACACCATCTTTTCTTTACATCCACTCAGCCTCATAAATTAATTCTGTACGTGATGTCATTCCAAAATTCTCATCTCAGTTATTGTTGTATATGCTGTAATACAGCGTTGTGTACCTCGTAAATTAAAGTTTTATTTTTACTGTGGTTATATCGCGACTTGTGCCTGCATGGTTTCTCCGTATCCGTTTATTAGCGCATTGTTATAGATATATCCTACCGCATATTTATGTGTCTCCTACCGCAGAAATAGTGAATGGGGGCGTTTAATTCCTTTGATTGCGTAATTAGCACAAGTGATAGTAAATTGGTCGTTAATGTGGCGGTATCTGCGACCGCAAAAAAAGTAGCAATATAATTTATAGTTTTACGCTGCGACTGTGTCCTTAGTAAATCCGGCCCCTAGCGTTCATGGCTGTTTTATAGTCACTTTTCAGTCCTTCTGTGAATCAGCCCTCCAGACGTTAGACCAGCAGGGCATAACACAATATAAGAAAGCGGGCTATTTGAGTCAGAATCATATCTGTAGAACTGTCAGAGTTCAGTCCAGCAGGACGTATAATTCTCAGGTCCAAAGTGCTGCAGTTGGCGAGTGTAGCAGACATGTTCATAGCATCGCAGACCTTGAAATTTCAATTTAAATCTTCATCACTGAACTCTATCAGTGTTACATTTCAAATCTGACATGTTTTATTTTACCTAAAATTATTATACTATAATATCAACTCTTCTTTGGACACTGAACACTGTCTGTCACTGTTTTATTTAAATTATGACGTGTTATATTACACAATTTAATTTAACTATATCAACTCTTCTTTTGCAGACTGAACAGCTGTGACCTCACAGATGAGTCCTGTGACATTATGGCCTCAGCTCTCCAGTCATCAAACTCACCCCTGAGAGATCTGGACCTCAGATACAATGACCTGGGAGATTCAGGAGTGAAGCTGCTCTGTGATGGACTGATGAGTTCAAACTGTAAACTGCAGAGACTGGGGTGAGTAGTACTGCGTGATCTTAACTAAGCAGAATCAGTGATTATAGCTCTATGCGGTGAAATATAAAAAGCTCTTTCTCTCTCTGTTTACTCCTCTTTCCACAAGCATTCTTTCCTTGTCCACATTAGTCTCATCCCTGTCTTTTTACTCCTTCATCACTGTAAAGAAAAGCAGGATATAGCCTTATGAGTCTTAGGGTTGCCAGGTTTGTGTTTCCTGACCAGAATGTAAGGTAAGCAGTGTAGTGAGGTTTGGTCACTTTTATTCAGAATTAAAGGGTAAGTTCGCTATTTTGGACCTTGGACCCTATTTGCGGTCTGTCTTCCATGAACCTGACACATTGAGTCCATTTTTTCGCTGATCGGTCCAGTATTGAGTTCGCTACAGATTTCCTGTAGGCTCTCACTGGGCTACAATAGAAGTAAACGGGGCAATTATAAATGTTATGGAAAAACAACGATAAATGTTATTTTATAGCTCAGTGTGTATTCTTACGGTCTCAGTATGCTCTCCTGTGAAATGTAGGCTATCGCAAACGCAAACCGAACGTTGAAACAACAGTTCCATTTGAAACAGAACTATTTCTCCGACCACACTACCTCGCACTGACTTCGGATAACATTACCTGCGCAACTTCAGCCTCTCTCTCTTCTCTTGCTCTCTTATCATCCATCTCTTGTAGTTCCGTGTCCGTGTATTCTGGCTCAAATCTGTAGCCAGTAACGTCAGTCAAAATCGAATTCTTCGTCTTCGTAATCATTATAGTAATCCATCATCCAAGTTTTTTTGTGCAAAGTGTAGCCTACGTTGCTGCAGGTAAACAAACGCAGACTGCTCACCTAGATAGTTTCGTAAACGGCCGGCACACCTTCCCGCTCCCCTGCCCCCGACACATAGTACTCCGCGGGAGCAGCGAAAACAAGCAACAGAGAAATGCTTACTTCCAAGACATGCCAAGCATGTAAAAATGTTCGGATTGAGATGCATTTCACAGGAGAGCATACTGAGACCGGTAACAATACACCCTGAGCTTCCCGTCTCATTTATTGTACATGAAAGCACATTTATCGTTGTTTTTCCATAACATTTATAATTGCCCCGTTGACTTCTATTGTAGCCCAGTGAGAGCCTACAGGAAATCTGTAGCGAACTCAATACTGGACCGATCAGCGAAAAAATGGACTCAATGTGTCAGGTTCATGGAAGACAGACCGCAAATAGGGTCCAAGGTCCAAAATAGCGAACTTACCCTTTAATTAAGTTCAACACTCAATTAGAATTCTATACGTCAGTAGAGCCCAACTTAGTGAAATAACATAGACATGACAATGGGTTGGAAAAATGACATATGTTTTATTGGCTACAACTATGAATATGTGAATAATAGAAACAATAATTGATATAACATTCTATGACTTAATCTTAATCAGAGGAAATTATAATTATGTGATTGCTAAATATAGAAGCTAACAGTCCTACCATTAACAAAGGTTAGTTTGTGTTATGGGTTAATGACATGCTAAGCTATATTTTGTGGTTGGCTCGTTTTATCAGTCTCATAAATATAAAGTTTTAACAGTGTAAAACTATAACGTCAGGGAAATTGGCTATTCCCGACCGAAACGCGCATAGCAAAACAAAATGCAAACAACAGTAGGAACCAGCAGTAAAATAACCTCAATTGGGAATTACAGGTTTTATGCTAGCCTATCAATTGATGTCAGTGCTAAATAAAATGCGTTTCAATACTTAACGGTAACAAAAGGTGGCCAATCCCGATTCCGTAAGTGATGTCAGCTCGTCAGCTGGTCCAAGGTCCCGGCAGGTGTGTGGACTCCTGGAGACTTCTTCACCGAAGTCGGGTCGCGACAGGTTTCCAGTCAGGTCGACGTGGACGTGCAGAGATCTCCACTTGGGTCCGGCCGCAAGGGAGACAGTAGAGGAATAGTTTTAAGAAATGTGTCCTCAAAACAGCTGCTGAGAATAAACCAGCTTGGTTTATTCTGTGGACGGTGGCAGGCCAACTCTGTCTCAGTGATCAGGCGAGATGCGGGTTGGGAAACGCCAAAATCCGTCAGGGTTTCAGTGGTGCGTCTGGTAGGGGTAAGACTGCGTCTTTCCCATCAGAGCAAAGTTGGTAAAGTTCCATGGGTTTTTATGCTCAAAAGTCACTGACAAGTCCCAATTGGTAGATGGCTTTAGGGCACCCATACAATTGATTGGCTCATTTCCTTGGAACCATCAATAAACACAGATGGCTCAGCCTTTTACAATCACCTCAGGGTGTGCGTGTGTTAAATTGGGGTCCCCCCTCTCCTTCTCAAAAGAGGGGGAAGTTCCTGCCCAACCCGGTGCCTGATCGATCAAGCAGTCTGTGTTCATCTCAGAGTCACATGAAGAATGTGGACAGACCCTCCATTGTGCCTCAGTTTATCAGGAGTGTTAATTGTGAATGACTCCGCAGGAGGCCCAGTCTCATGATCAGAAAGCCAGAGTCCCAAAATGTCCCTGTGTAACCATTACAGCAGTTTGTGGAAATAAAGTTTTAAATTAAGTTTTGTTCGGTAATACTCATTTGAGCATTTCGGGGCAATACAAAAAGACCGTCTGTGCGTTTTTTGTTTTATTTTTTCCTCACGATACATCGTTGAGCTCACTGAAAGTCCGCTATTTTCCCATAGGAATACATTAAGCAGCAGAGACCGACCAACCTAGTGACGTCACGACCGCAGTTGGTCCAAGATGGCTGCGCCCTAGTGGAAAAAAAGCTAATTTTAACTTCTTTTTCCAGCAAATACGTGTTGGTTTGAGATTTGAACGCACGGTCATATCTAATTTAAGGTAAAAAGCTAACGAACCAGAGCCACTTTACCGAGTGCTTCATGTCCCCTTTAACCAGCAGGGAGGGGTTGCGTTCTCAGGGCACACAAATGGGAAGGGCTGTGCCCTCAGGCACACGAATGGGAACGAATGGGGGAAAAAACCTAAATCAAACACCATAACGAAGAGTTCAGAAACAAAACCGAACCAAAGAAAAAAGGGACTAGAACAATACATTTTCGTTTTTGAGATAAATCCTCATAGTTTTCTTTTAATTTAAACTCCTCAAAAAAAGTTGGGAAATTTGTGTTTGGTCGATCATCTCTGTTGTCACTGTATTATTAGCATTGTATCTTATATCATTGGAAAGCCTCTTCATTTCCCTTTACAATGATGTCCCATTTGTAAGGATCATGCATTTGTGGGATGAGCAGCACAGCTGATTATGTGGGTGGGGTCCCAAGTGAAATGTGCCAAATTCCCCTGCCAATGTCAAAGTGTATTCTCCTCTTGGTATTGTCTCTATTGTTTTGAGTTGTTTGGGGGATTGGATGATTGAACTCTCTATCAGTAACAAGGAACAAAGAAGACAAATTGGTAATTTTACGCTTTATTGATTGAACAAACAGTCAGGAGCCTCAGTAGCGGGTGGAAGAACCATACGCAGCCACAGCAGCCTGGCACCTCCTCCTCATGCTGGTCACCAGCCTGGTCACGTGTTTCTGTGGGAAGGCCTTCCATTCATAGAGAGAATGGAATGGCCTGCCAACAGCCCAGACCTCAACCCAATTGAATACTTGTGGGATCAGCTCGGGCGTGCTGTACGTGCTAGAGTGACTAACACAACCACGTTGGCTGACCTGCGACGAATCCCAGTTGAGGAATGGATATTTTTGTCCGGCACGGCCAGCCCAGTTGGCTGCGTCACATGACCTACACAGTACGCACTAGTGTGCACAAGGCGTTAAGGTGCATTCTCACCAAATCCGGCGACGACGCATGGGGACGCGCAGGAACCCCAAACTGGTTTGGTGAGAATCCACCTTCAGCCGCTTTGACGCACTTTGTACGCAGCTTTGTGTTTATCACTTTATTGCTTTGAGTTTATCACAAAGTCTGGCCTTCAGCAAACTAAACTCACCTATATGACTTTTTATTTAAAGTTTAAGGAAATCAAATGTTCCCTATTGCATTTTCTTTGCCTCAGCTAATGTATGGTTTTTCTATATTATGCTCATATGTACGCCTAAGCACTTTATTTTATTTCATCTGCACTTGCATTGGATTGCTTATTTGGTTATTAAAAACATTCAAATATATTATGAGGGATGCAGCCGTTCGATATCGGCCGATTTCCCTTCCATGTGACTCAATCGGCAGTCAATGAAATTACCAATAACCTACTCTTAACCTATATATTTAATGTGCTCGTTATAATCGAACAGTATTCCTTGTTTATAGGCCTACGCTGCGTCAATCTTACAAAATAAAAAATAAACAAAACATTCAAGGAAAATCTCAACATCTTGCAAAACGTGATAGGCTACTATGCTATCCATTTAATGCTATTCGCTTTAACTTAACTGCGCCTAATCTCGCCACTTTTTCAGAATGGATAAACACATTTTAAAAGAAAGCAAAGGAACCGCTCATTTGTATTTTTTAACTCAATAGATAGACCGACCGTATGTTCCGCCTCTGTATTGAGTCCGTTTG
This sequence comes from Synaphobranchus kaupii, assembly GCA_029718625.1. Lineage (NCBI taxonomy): Eukaryota > Metazoa > Chordata > Actinopteri > Anguilliformes > Synaphobranchidae > Synaphobranchus > Synaphobranchus kaupii. The sequence continues at coordinate 373,829 of JAINUF010000025.1, forward strand.
TGTAATCAATTCCTTCAATCTCGCCATTCCACGAGCCCAAACTCGCCACGCAATTAATAAAATGAAAAGAAAAAAAATGTTTGATCAAGGCTTCTCAAGGTTCATACTAAAAGCATATTAAAAGCTGTTGAATTGCAGCCACATCCAGCGACGTTTTTGTCCATTTTCTTGAATTAAAAACTGTTCAGGTGTTCTATAGAGCTTTGTTGTTACTGCTAGCTCAGAAATGCATTTTGTTGGACTGTTTATTTTAGTTTTTTCATTTATAGCGTATATTCTCATTGAATCATTAGGCTATAATCCTTAAAATCGGGAATTGATATCGGCCAGAAAATTTTTTTTCTTGTCTTCATTGAGCTTACCACAAGTTTGAAATATTATATACACATATTTTAAGGTCATTTGTGAATAAAAAATGGTTGAAAACTGAAAGAAATACGGAAAATGGCTTAAAAGGATAAAAAAACGGAATTGGCCATTTATGAAAAGCGGAATTTGCCTTTTTTTAAAACGGAATCCTAGAAGCCCTACATTTGGAGTCTACAGTAAAACTCATTGCCTGTGTCTTTGTCTTGTTTATTTTATACAACCTTTTGTGCTCATCTTCATCAGAGGTGCCAAAGGAGGCCAATGTTTCTGTGTGGGTGCGTGCAGATATATTTTGAGGGTGTTTTTGTATGTTTATGCATGCATGTATGATTGGTCAGCTGTATTTGTGTGTGTGTGTGTGTGTGTGTGCGCGCGCGCATGTGTGCATGTGTATGTGCATAAGCATATCTTTGTGTGTATGATTGTATGACTATTTGGGTGAGACTGTGTGTGTTTCTGAGTTTGTGTATCGTTGTGGGTCTCTATGTACATCTATTTCTGTATCGGTGTACATATCTGTGTGCACATGTACAGTACAAAGTAAAATGTGTGTGTTTAATGAGTCACATGAGGTTAGATCTATCTACTGTTTGGACATTGGTAATACTAGATGAGGGTTAGTTATGTCCTGTAAAACCATAGCATTGAAAGAGTGCGTGCTTTCTTTGTCACAGCACTGTGTGTGTGTGTATGTGTGTGTGCGTGTGTGTGTTTGTTTTTGCATGTGAGTTTGTGTGTATGCGTGTCCCCGGTGACAATCATTACTGGGAATAATCAGGAAGTGTATGTTGACAAGGGTGTTGTACATGGGGACAATTTTATTTTTTGGAAAACTGCCAGTATTACCTGGCTGAACTACAGCTGAAAATATTTCATTAAAATGAGCAGAGAATTCTTTGTGAAAATGTGAAATATGCATGGAAGATGCAAAGTCATGTCAGGCACAGTAGATGTGGGTGCAACAAGGCTACTACCAGTGCTCTCCTGCTATAGGCCTATGAGAGCCAGAATGAGAAAGGTGCAGGATAATACCAGCAAAATAGAAATTATTATGTTACACCAAACAACGTCATATCAGCCTATTATTATCATTGTAACAACTAAAATGAAACATCATTAGCCCGTTATTACCGCCAAAAGTGTACGCGCATAAAATTAATGGAAGGATATGAGGGGAAGCAGGACACACAAAACATACATAGCTGCTATGTGTGGGATTTACAAAAGGCACACCTTTTTAAAAATCTATTTTAAACAATATTGAGTAGCCTTGGTGAGTAGATTGGACGGGAAAGTTGTTGTAGGCGAAAATCTTTCAAATTGCAGTATACTTGAAACACCCAAATGACACACTTACTTCCGGGGTTTCGCTGAGTACATTTGGGAGCACACTTCAAGAAGTACACAAACATTTTTGGCACATAAATATGACGTGAAGCTTCGTTTAAAAAAAATGAGGCGCAGCTTCGCTGACGTTTTCCTTCAAATACAACAAAAGCACAACGTGACATGGCAGCGCAAGGGTGTGACGTCTTATGACCTGCTTACGACAATTCCACAGTACGGTTGGAAAATAGTAGGGCGGATATTTTTCGCGGACTGCTAAACAGTGCACATTAAACAGCACAGTTCTGCCAGTGCACTGTACGCAGGAGACAGGGCGCAGTAGATAGGGCTCTGATTTGGGCACAGCCCTAGGCCGTGTCCGAATACGACCCGTACACCCTTTTGAGGGCGCATATTTGAATCCACTTCGTCAAAAAGCTTTTGAGTGGGCGACTTTTTCTCACAAATGGGGGCACTTAAAATACCAGTATGAACTCCTTATTTCTGGGGTTTTGTTGAGGGAATTCAGGAGCACACTCATCTACAGAACGGTGCACTCATCTGACAATTTCATTAAGTAACCCGGAAGTAAAAGCGTAAAAGACATAGAGCGTATATGTATATCTATGGCATAAGATAGGTTCATATTACAAAATACTCTTTTTTTATTTTTGTTAATTCTATCTTCATTCATAATCTACACTTTGTAGAAATCGTCATATGTTTACAGATTGATATTCTAAATAAAAAATAAATAAATTCAAAATAAATATTACTAACTACTTCTTCACTAGTTTGGAAAGAGTTTTGCGGGATTTCTTTCGCCCACTGCTTGCAAAGTGAGGGGACAGGGCACATAGGGACAGGGGTCTGAGTGGACAGTGGACAGGGAACAGGGGTCTTATTCGGTCACGGCCCTAGTGTCCATCTACCTGCAGTAACAGTCAGTGGCAATGATCAGTTGTGGTGTTTCCATACAGCCAGTAGATGGCGCTGCAATGTAATTCAGTTGGCGCCGTAGTTACATTGTTTGGAGATCATGCCAGACTGAGCTAAATTCATACACGTCTCTGGCACAGCTTCAACTGCAGGTATAGCATCGCTGGTCTGACAATAATAGCATTACAAGTTAGGTAGCAACCCTTTCGTGTTGACTGGTACCTTATTTTATATACCTGCATAACGTTATATGTTTAGGTTGTCTGTGGTAGTAACGTTGAGTTGCTTTGTTCCTTGCTAGCTTCGTTAGCTAGGTTGGCTAGCTAATTTAGGGTCAAAGCCAAAGCTAAAACGCTAAATTACAGCAGCAGCTGTTAGTTTATTATATTATTATATATAATTAAAGCTGTAGTATCAACATGAGGGTAATATTGTTGATATTGGCTAAGTCCTAATGTTAATTATCAGATAATTTTATCGTTTACCTCTGTAACTATCGATCTTATTTTCAAAGAATTAACTGAGGTAGCTAAGGGTTACAGCCATAGAGCGTATAGAGCTCCGTAGTCCCGCCCCCTCCTGTCCCTGGCTGGTCCTATGACCAGAAAAAGATGTTGTTTCTCCTGACAAATTTTCCTATTGAACTCTATGGAAAAATAATTCAGGGGAAGAAACCCTTCAAGTTATCCATCCATATCTACTGTATTTCTGGCAGCAGAGTGATGGTTTAAGGCTTGTTTGATACCTCAGACCCTTGATGACTTAGAGCCATTTAGCCAACCATGTGTTCCACACTGTTCCAGTGTAATTTACAGCTAAATCTAGTCCCACCCCCCAATTCCCATAGAGATCCATTCAAATGCAGAGAGGTTATAGTATCGCTTCTAAGAGTACCTGGAAATAAGATATCAGGAGTCTTTTGATATCCTTTTATACAGAGTCATGATGGCATCACCTGTTTACCTGTGGAATACCTGTTTACCACAAACGTTGTTTGAGAGAATGGCAAGAATGTGCAAAGCCGTTTTCAAGGCAAAGGGTGGCTACTTTGAAGAATCTAAAATATAAGACTTTTTTTTATTTGTTTAACACTTTTTTGGTTTTTGCATAATTTCATTTGTGTTATCTCATAGTTTTTCTTCCTGAAATCCACCACCATTTCCACTGTCTTTAGAGCGTTGAGCTCCAGGTTGTTCTGGCCACACCAGGACAGCAGCTGTTCAATCTCCCACCTGTAGGCGGACTCGTCTCCCTTGGAGATGAGACCAATAAGGGTGGTGTCATCCGCAAACTTCAAGAGCTTGACCGACTGGTGGCTGGAGGTGCAGCTGTTTGTGTACAGGGAAAATAGTAGGGGGGAAAGAACACAGCCTTGTGGGGAGCCGGTGCTGGTGGACCTGGGGTCGGAGATGTTCTTCCCCAGCTTCACACGTTGTATCCTGTTGGACAGGAAGTCCGTGATCCACCTGCAGGTTGAGACAGGCACTCGTAGCAGGGAGAGCCTGTGCTCCAATGTAGGCGGGAGGATGGTGTTAAAAGCCGAGCTAAAATCCACAAACAGGATCCTGGCATAGGTGCCTGCAGAGTCCAGGTGCTGTAGGACGTAGTGAAGAGCCATGTTCACCGCGTCGTCCACAGACCTGTTGGCTCTGTATGCAAACTGCAGGGGGTCCAGGAGTGGGTCAGTGATGGTCTTGAGATGAACCAGGATGAGGCGCTCAAAGACCTTCATGACCACAGAGGTCAGGGCGACGGGCCTGTAGTCATTTAGGCCTGTGATCTTTGCCTTCTTGGGAACCGGGATGATGGTGGAGGTCTTGAAGCAGACTGGTACGTGGCATGACTCCAGTGAGGTGTTGAAGATGTCAGTGAACACCGGGGACAACTGGTCAGCGCAGAACTTCAAGATGGAGGGTGAGACAGAGTCCGGTCCGGCTGCCTTCCGGGGGTTCTGTCTCTTGAACAGGCGGTTCACGTCCCTCTCCAGGATAGAGAGGTGCGGGGGGGGGGGGCGGGGGTGTCAGGGGGGTTCCATTGCTTTTCGAATCTACAATAGAACTCATTCAGGTCATTGGCTAGGCGTGAGTCATCAGACGACTGGGGGGATTTTGGTTTATAGTTTGTTATCTGTCTGAGGCCTTTCCAGACAGAGGACGTATTCCCATCCGAGAACTGATGTTGGAGTTTCTCAGAGAAGCGTTGTTTGGCCTCCTTGACTGCCTTACTGAACCTGTACTTGGCCTCCTTCCACCGGTCCTTGTCCCCACTCTTCCGTACTTCCTCTTTCTCCAGCCTTAATTTCCTGAGTTTGGCTGTGAACTAGGGCTTATCGTTGTTGTAGCTGACCCTGGTGCGGGTTGGAACTTTGGGACTAAAGTGGCCGGTTTAGTCCCAAAGTTATCATTTCCATTGGCTACGTGCAACAGATTTCCCTAACATCTGTCCGAGAATGTAAAAAGGTCGGGGATTTTTCACGGTAAAAGAAATTTCATGACAACGTTAGCTAGGTAGCTATTCACAAAAGTTAGCACAATGGTGATGGCTAAGGTTAGCTATAAAAATATTAAATATAATATTGCAAATCAACTGTCAATTTCCAACAGTTTATGCAAACAGTAAATTCACGTGAATAGAACGCTATAGCAAGCTAACAGATGGCTACAATGACATCACCGTTCGCTTACAACAACTTAGCCATATGAAAACTACCAAAACTCACAAATGCCTGATATGATTTTTAAAAAGGACCATCGTAGAGTATGTTATATTTCTGTCATTTTATTTTGACCAGTATTACACAATAAAACCAAAACATAAAGAACTTGATTTAAAACTTTTGTGGAGCTGTCACCGGCATCCGCTCCCATTCATTCAAATCTCCGGCGCTGGTCCCATAGAGACAGAGCCCAAATAGGCCCCGCCCAACCGCTATCGCCGTCCATTTGACTTGACGTGCCGGTGCCTTTTTGTCATTTCTATCTGTTAGCTAACAGCATAAAAATGCCTAAAATGTGTTGTTTGGTTGGATGCACTACAAACAAGGTAAAAAACCCAGAATGGCAGTTTTATACGAATCCGAACCGCCAAACGGAGCCCATAAGACGAGGAAAGCGGATCCGAGCAATAAGACGTGAGGCGTCGGCGGACATGCTTATGTGTGCAGCAGGCTTTTTTTCCACAGGTAGCCTAAGTCAAATGTTATCCAATTGCCAATTTACGGCTAACTATATTGCTGTAAGTAACGCTAAAACATTTTGACCATATGCAAATTGTTTGTAGTGGAATGTGAATAAATCGGGGTGCTATAACGTTACAGTAGGCTAGCCTATTATATTTGCAAGTGCAAAATATTATCATCCACTAGCAAAAAAATTGTGGGCATCATCGTTGTGTGTGTAGATTCCTAACAAACGGTGAGACAAAGAAAAAGCAATCAGCTTTCAATGGAAATCTCATGCCAAGTTTTTATGATATATTTTCTAACATTTTGAGAACGTTCATGAAATACAATTTGCTAAAATTATTTGTTAAAATACAGTTGGTAATTTGGCCAGACAAAAAAAACCGTGCAGGTTGTAGGCTAAGCCAGCGAAATAGAAGTAACGTTAGCCTATTAGGCTACTAATAACAACAATAATAATTATAATAGTAGCCTAGTAGTAGGCTAGTACGCTACTGGTAATGTGTAGTTAGACTTGGGTGTTTTGATCTTAGATTAAACCATTATCTTACCTGCTGACATTTTGATCAATAGTTGTAAATATCAAAGTAGCTATTTAACTTCTGGCCATTCCATGGGATCATTTCTCCGCAAGACGTGCAAGGAGAAGGGACTTTGAGGGATTCCAACAATATTGCGTTTGTGAATATACCTTTTCCTCTCTGGTAGACACAGGGTACCAAAATAGTCCTTTAAAGGGTAACAAAACACGCTGGTTTAGCTAGACCCCGCCCCCTTTTGAAATTTGAAAAATGCCGCAATCTGGGCGTGATAAGGAAATAATAGGGGCTTTATTTATTTATTTAGCGAATGCAAAGTCCTCTAGCCAAGCAGTTGCCTGGTCTGTTGTATGGAGGATGTCTAATCCTCCTTTTAGTCTTTGGAGTGGGCAGGCTTTAATGATGTGTTCCATTGTTTGCTCCTCTCCACAAGCACACAGTGGGCTTGGGCTGCTGCCCCACCTGTGAAGGCTGGCCAAGCAGGGGCCGTGACCAGTCCTGAATCTATTGAGGGTTGTCCACTGTCTCCTTGGGAGGTTGGTGCCAGGGACCTGTTGAGTGGGGTCTGACACCAGATGTTTGTTTGGGACATCCTTGGCCTCCCCTTCCTTTTCCCAAGCAGATTGGGTGGTGAAGTCATCTGTAGGGGCTGAGCTCCCAGTATCAAACCACACCCAAGCGAGCCCCAAGAAGCTTGCCGCTGCCGAGGCAGAAGCAATGGTGGGGAATGCGGCATGCATAGCCTCGTTTGGGCTTATAATGATGCGGCCAGTAAAGAACAAATCACACGCTGTACAAATAGTTACCCATGGCATTTATTTTTAATAAACTATATTTTTTTTTTTTTAAATAAACTAGCTAGCTACTTGCTAAGCTAGACTGTAATACAAACTGTCAAAAAACAAGGTACTATCAAGCTAACTATAAAAAAATATACCAAATATATATACTGCTATCCCCGTCCACGGCACGCAGATCAACCGCTGAGATTCGCTTTTATAGCTCAGGCTCCAAAACTTCCGGGCGTAGCTGTACCATAGACTGTATAAAAATATGGACAAAGCCACTGTGACCTCACCCATTGCCCTTTCCATGGCCTCGTAAAAACTGAATTGAGGCTCCGGATATCTTTTTCGCCGCCTGTTTGTACAAACTGCGCCTGCTCTGTGGAGCCGAAGTGTCCTTGGCTTGAAGCAGGGTCAACCGGATATGGCCCAGGCACAGTATGATTGACAGTTCGGGGTGGAGAAGCCACAGAACTAAAAAGCCCACAGAACTATATAAAGCCCATGACCTGACCAAACCCATCATTTTGCAAAACGAACTAGCAGTAAACTTCTTTAAGTTGCTAATGTTTTATAATATAACATTAAATTTTCATCCTCGATTTTACTGTGTCATTTATTCGCATTGAATGTGTGGTATTCGTCACATAATTAACGTTCATTCAGTTATCTTCAATTTATATTCAGCTAACATCAGCTAATTTGATTAGCTAGATAGCATACCAGCTGAGCTCGATAGCCAAGCTAGACGCAATGCATCACCACCACACATGGATGAACAGCGTACCACTATTGCCATCAACTATATTGACGGTCAATTTATCACGTTATTTTGTTAGACTACTTTTATTATAAATGTCCCTAGCGCCGCTAGAAAGGTAGCAAGCTGACCCCATAGTCTTAAATGAGCAAACCACCACCGTCTTTTTGGCTAACCGCTAATTTACTCGACTGTGGCAGAGCAGTTTGCTGCAGCATGAAACCCCGTTCTGAAAACTGTTCCAGATAAAGTGGGGATTGTAGGTTCGTGGGTTCACACGCTCGCTGAAGCACAGTAGCTACATTAGCTACATCGTAGCTGGCATTAACTTTCATCTGCATCCTGTAACCTAATCACAAACATTGCAAACATTTACAAACGCAGACTCCGTATTATTTTCGGATGAATTATTGGTTTTATTTTAAACATCCCCGTTTTGAGTCAGCACAAACATACCGCTAACACTTTGGCTCTATTCCCCGCACATTTTCGTAATTTTTGGGACCTAAAAAAATGTTCCAGGTGCAGAAATGTCCGGTTAGAGTTCTAGCTAGAGCAGCTGGCTAACGTTAGTAACGTTAGCTAGGCAGTCACGGTAGCTAGCCAACTTATATGGCCAGCCAGCAAGGATGACTTTAAGGAAGTCGAATAACTGTTAAATTAAAATGGCTTGCCATAAGCTGTCGTTAGCTTGCAAGCTAAATGTTAAAACGACTTGCCGTGAGATATCGTTAGCTTGCTAGCTAGCTAACCCAGCATTGCTAAGCAATGGTAACTTTCATGACAGGGGGAGTATGGCGATTGCGTATGGGAGGGGGTGGAATAGCTATCTAAATTGATACGGTTATACAGGTATGGAGCAATTGATTTGAGATAATTAACCCACAGTTTGGCTGCTTGCTCCAAAACACTGGGCCTGTAGTGTAGCTGCAACATCCCCTTCTGTCTCATCTTACGAAACAGTATTTTTTTTCGTAGTAGACACATCATAGCTCCCTCCAACCAAAATGAATATGTGATGACAAACATGTTGAAGATGAGCGGGTAAGGCACTCAATTTATTATGCTACGAACTGCGTCCACAAAACAACAACTTGTTCACGGTAGGCTACTAAGGGATGTTCTCCATCGACTTCCACTCAAAAATACAGCGTGTCTCCCTGTCCCAAGCATAGACTGTATAAAAATAGGTCCGTTTTAGACCAATGATTGTTGTCTCCCCCTTCTGGTCCCGCCCCTCCGAGTGAGGGCAGTGAGAACTATATAGAACCTATCTATGCCAGTGATCCCAGGACTCAACCTGTCCCCCCTTTCTATTTCGTCACAGAGTACCGAATAGAGTACTCAAGTGAGTATGTCAGTTGTGGGCGGAGTCTGGTTTCGGAAGTAAATTCCCTATGGAAGAATAGAATGGGCTTCGGAGACTATCAACTATTTCTTGAAATCTGATTTATAGAATGAGCCGAAATGTTCCTGGATTAGCCTGTGTGGTAGGGGAGAACCGGGTCGAAAGATTAACTTTTTACATTCATCCGGTTTACTCGAAAGTCAATAGAGCTAGAGAGGCCATATTTTCTGACAAACAACTTGTATGTGTCCCTCACTAATAGCAACGGGAATTTTGTTACCAGCATAAACAAGTCGGATATAAATTGGCTGCAAACAGGATGAGTGCAATGTGTCTTTCGTCCCTGCCGTGCGGGACGAAAAACACACTGAATCGGGACGAAAGAATCACGTGAGGAAAAGTGTGTTTTAGCGGTCTTATCTCTGTCTTGTTGTTTTTTATGCTCATTCCTTTCAACAAATGTACTGTCAGGCAAAATGCCATGTTAGGGACGAGTCAATGAATAATGGTATAAGTTTAAAATCCATGAAAATCAACCATGCGTCAAGAGCATAATGTCGCATAATTAATAGAATTTTGCATCGCAGCGTTAAACGGTCTGAAATTGATGATTTAATAGAAACTCACCTTTATTAATAGCTACTAGACATCATTTATTGATGCTTATTATACCAGGCATTGTTGAATACTCGGTTCTGATGGGGTCAATACGCATTCCAAGGTTGTGCATTGATTTTCACCATGGCATTTTAACAGTGTGTCTTTCGTCCCGCTCGTGTCTCGCTTGCTTTCAAGTTGGCTAGCAGCTAAGTCTTGCAAGCATGCCATTCGAAACCTATGCTGTCCTTTAGTCAACAGTTGTGTTAAGAAAATTATGCATGTTTGGAAAATTCAAAACATAAACACACTTCCGTTTTCGATATTTTACTTTCAGCTGTCAAAAATAACTTTGGTCTAGCACTCCGCCAAAACGGGACGCACATCACTGGTTTTTTGCAGAGTGAAATGATTACACGTGTCACATACTGACTGATCTACGGCATTCGGGTTTCTGTAGTTTTCGCAAAAATCGATGTTATTCTTTCGTCCCGTGTTTCTTTCGTCCCGGTTCTCCCCTACAAGGATATAGACCATATATCGCATGTTCCAATTTTTATTTTTTAAAGTAATGCATTAAGGATTGTAGTTTGACTTGTAGTCCAACTTAACAAGCTGCCTATCCAGTACTGCAATGCACAGGTGGTTCTCGACCAATAAGATATCATCATCTCGTCTGTCTGCTCTGTGGCAGATGGGAGTAGACTACTGCCACTGAAGACTAGCTACCGTTAGCTTGCTAAATAGAGAAGCCCATATGACAAAGTCTGGAGACCAGTGCCCAGTTGCACAAAACACCTTAAGTTAAGTTATCCCTTATAATTACCCTTAAGTATCCCTTAAAGCTAAGTGAGTTGCATAAAAAAATCCTTAAGTGTTATCTAAGGGTTTTCTTAAGTGGGGCCATAACATGTCCCTTAAGAGTTTAATTTAACTAAAGTAATCCCTTCAAATCCATTGTGTTGCACAAAACGCCTTATCTAGCTACCATTTCCCTTAGGATTTTTTAAGGCAAGAAATATATTCCCTTAACTTTTCCTTTTTAAAAAGTAAGCATTTCCACCTAAAACGATGGCACCGATAAGTCTAAAAAAGCTTAATAATTAACGTTATTATTAGTCGGATGTGTCCTAAACGTAACGTAGGCTAGCCTATTATCACTTTATTGTTGTCAGCGGTAGTTCACATTCTCACTGGTGATAACCCGGCTGAAGTATCCCTGCCCTGGCATCGGCTCACTGTAGAAAGCTGTGTTCGGGCAGAAATGAAATCAGTCAGAACACAGCTGAATTCAACGTGAGGCTACTTATTTTTTGAAAAGCAAGCGTGTTAGCTAGCTGAGTAGGATAAGTAATTTATTCTCTGGTTATCATGTTAGTTGTCCTTTGACAATGCAAGTTAGAATTCCCCAGCTAGCTAATGTTAACTGATTATGGTAGTCTAGGTTTTCTTCATGAAAAACAATTGTGTGCAACTTGTCTCGACATTTTCTTTCCTTCAGCCGCTCAGCTGTTCTGCCGGACCCCCATAGGATAGCCTATAGATCACTAACAGCTCATTTATTTATTTTTTGCCATGACCGACTGATTTAAATATTTTTTTCAGTAGTCTATTTCTCTCATCGTCCTCTTTATTGCTAGCTTATTTCCTTTCACATTTTCCGCTTTTTTTGCTGTTATGACTGGATTGAATTTACTTCTCAAAAGCGTAAGATGAGATAACGTTACACTACCAAACGTTACCATGGTTACAATAGAATTTTACAACCGTAAATCTGTTTTAATGCAGAAAATCCCTTACCGTTTCCCCTTACCTAAGTAAAACAGTTGAGGGAGTATATGCAACACCCTTCGGCAATTCCATTAGATAAGGGGAAATCATCCCTTAAATGAATCCCTTAAGGGTAAAACCTAAGACGTTTTATGCAACCGGGCACAGGAGACAAGGCTACACGTTCGGAGGGAATTATGGGACGTGGATAACTTGAAGGGTTTCTTCTCCTGACTTATTTTTCCATAGAGTTCAATAGGAAAGTTTGTCAGGAGAAACAACCCTTCAAGTGATCCATCCATATCTACTGCATATCTGGCCGCAGAGTGATGGTTTGAGGCTCGTTTGATACCTCAGACCCTTGTTGACTTACAACCATTTAGCCAACCATGGGTTCCATACTATTCCCGTGTAATTTACAGCTTAATCTAGTCCCACCCCCCAATTCCCATAGAGATCCATTCAAATGCAGAGAGGTTATAGTATTGCTTCTAAGAGTACCTGGAAATAAGATATCAGGAGTCTTTTGATATCCTTTTATACAGAATCATGATGGCATCACCTGTTTACCTGTGGAATACCTGTTTGACCTGTTTTTTTTCACAGAATGAATTAATTCTCTAATTAAACTCCACACTGCTATTATTTTGAACACGCCCCTTTCAATGAATGAGTCAATTACACAGAACAAGCAGCATGCATGTCATGACAGTTGGGTCTGTTGTTTTTCTATTACACTACTACATCTACAAGTAAATTATTTGCCATGCAGAAATATCACTACTACTAATAACAGTGGTTCATCAGGTTACTGATGTTGTACTGCTATTTTCCGCTTAAATATCTAAGTATTAAAAATGGAACCACATTCAGTACAAAATGATGCTCTTCCTTATTTACCTCTATGACCAGAAAAAGAAGGACTGGAGATTGTTGGGTTTATCTTGTTGCTATGATGGAATTCAAATTTTATATGATGAGTAAATATATTTATGAACTAAAACATAGACGCTATTGTCCACTATGTCACGCATGGGTAGGTATAGACTGTGTGTGGGGGGGTGCTTGTTAAATGGACTTGCTACGGGAAAATAGTGACACTTGGAAACTATGCATTGGGCAGAAATCGTCACGAATCGTCTACTAAAAGTTACACAGTTTGCGATTTCCACTAATAGTCTGGCTGCAGGAGCAACGAATGTCTCAGTTGAGCAAAAAGGTCCCGCCGGCGAGACCTTCACTATGCATCTGCACAAAGGATTTAAACAGTGCCAGCACACACAACAAATACTAAAACGTAAAATATACTCGAAGCTGGTCCAGAAAAATGACAGTTTGCGAACGGGCGTTATATTGAACAATCCGGGAAATTGACGGTAAGACATAATCAGTAGAAATGGTTTAAAAGTAAGCTTTAGTTAATGTCTACGCTCTAAATGAATGGGGAATTTACTTCTGAAACCAGCGTGACGTAGTCACTTGAGTACTCTACATTTGGGAAGACCTTTCTGGCCAATCACAGATTGAACGTGCAGTACCTAACGTTTTACCACTAGAGACACTTTTGAGCCAGATTCTTAAAGTTTATGCTTTTTTGCACCGACTGCAGTAATTTGTCAAGATTTGGACCAGGATCAATGAGTAATAAAAACCCAAATGTATCAGTTATCATCTAAAATAAGTGGTTTTAGTGCTTTGTTACCCTTTAACATGCTGAAGTGTGGTGTTCTTCGCACTGACCTGAAATTAAATGTTCTAGATCAGCGGTTCTTAGCTAGCTACCGGCGGTTTCCCGTTGGTGACACTGTTTCATGCAGATTTGTTTTCCTCCACGGTGGGCGTGGTTTTCAGAGTATGACGCGCGGCGCTCTGGGTCTATGGCTGTGTCCCAATATTCTTCACTCCCCACCTCCACTCCCCCACTACCACTCCTCTCCTACCCGGAAATATGCAAAACTGCCTGAACATTTAGAGTACAAGTATTTGCATGTGCAGTATCCAATTTACATGACATTGCGGTTTGCGTCAAGACATTAAGTAATATGTAAGCATTAATACGTAATTAAGATGTAATCAGCGACATTCCTTTAAAACACAAAGATCCGTTTCCAAGACACGGAGTAGAGGAGTGGTAGTGGAGGAGGAAAGGTGGCATTTTTTGACTATTGGGACGCACCCCTCGGGTTATTTACTTCCTCAAATCGCAAATAATCATGGGTAGACCGTAACGTCATTGTCCAGTCCTTCTTTTTCTGGTCATAGAGGTAAATAAGGAAGAGCATCATTTTTGTACTGAATGTGGTTCCATTTTTAATACTTAGATATTTAAGACTTTAATTTGTTATAGTTAAAACTGAATTAGGCTATTTGGTAACTTGATGGTTACAAGATTAGGAAGAAAATAAATGTTTATCATGATAACACTTGTATTTAGTGAGTTTTTCTTGTAAATTATGTGTAATCTATTCATAGTGATGAAGATTGTATGTTTTTTACAATCTACTGATGTTTGTAGACCGAAAAACATGTCTGGTGAGGTAAAGTTCACCACAGTGATCATAGTATAACTTCTGTTTGTTTTCTTTTGTTTACAGATTAAATTAAATATGTTTGCAAATCAGAATGTGTCCTGTAAGATATTAACATCTTATGGAAAGGAAAATTAAATCTTTGCAGTAGACTCCCAACCTTGAGTTGAATTGCCCCCTTATTATTTAGTTATGTTTGTTGGTTAATAGAGCCAAGTAATTGCCTCAGTTTTTTTGTGGATTAGTCAGAATACTTTATAAAACTAATTTACACAACCCCTCCCTGCTTTTGTGTGCACATCCCATAATTGTGTGCGTGCGTGCGTGCGTGCGTGCGTGCGTGCGTGCGTGCGTGCGTGCGTGCGTGTCTCTCCACAGGCTGGGTTGGTGTAATCTCACAGAGGGCTGCTGTGATGTTCTGGCCTCAGTCCTGCGTTCTCCTCACTCAGAGCTGAGAGATCTGGAGCTCAGAGACAATGAGCTGCAGGATTCAGGAGTGGGAGCGCTCTCTGCTGGACTGGAGGACTCACACTGTAAACTGCAGCGACTGGGGTGAGTACAAACACAAACCCCTTCAAAAAGGGCTCATATGTGACTAAATACAACACTAATGTTAATTATGTTTTGAATATGAAAATAAAGAAAAGAGTTCTGTATACTTCACAGAACTGAAGCAACGTCTTCCTGTCCTGCCTCTTGGTAGAATAAGACCATACACACATTTTAAAGCCCATTTAAATATGTTAATCTGACAAAAATTGGACAAAACATCCTTTTGAGAAACAAATCAAATCACATCAGTTTATACATTCCTCAAAATGAAAAAAAATTAAATTAACCTGTTCAAATGAAAGGAACCTGTTCATCCTCTTAAATAATGATTAGGATTAATTCAAGTAAGGTGTGTAACACACTGCTATGTGTTTGATACACACAGAACCCTGTTAGTTTATATTAATGTGCTGTAAGGTGTGTGTGTCCTTCTCTCTGCAGGCTGTCAGGCTGTAGAGTCACACAGACAGGCTGTGATTCTCTGGCTTCAGCTCTGCGTTCAAACCCCTCACACCTGAGAGAACTGGACCTGAGATACAATCACCCAGGAGACTCAGGAGTGAGAGCGCTGTCTGCTGCTAAACTGGACACAGTCACACTGCTGTAAGTACAGAGTTTCCACACTGCTCCTCACACACACACACACACACACACACAATCACACTGCTGTAAGTACAGAGTTTCCACACTGCTCCTCACACACACACACACACACACACACACACACACACACACACACACACACACACACACACACACACTGCTGTACGTGCAGAGACCACACTGCACCTCTGGTGCATCCCTCTGCCTTCAGTGGGGGCCATAAGCAGTTTATTTCTGTTTTTGTGAAAAGGTGGCATTAAACTTAGGCTTTGACTAATACTGAAACCAGTATAGGGAGACAGAGAGGGAGGGGGGAATGCGGAATGACATTTTCCAGTTTTTTAAATCAGATCCGGGCCGCAAGCTCCTTCCCTTGGGCCTGCAGATCCTATTTTTAAATTCTATTTCATGAAGGGCTTTTACTCTACCGGCACTTTCTCTCTCTGTAGCCTCAAATTCTGCAGGTCTCTGCCTCTCTTTAGACCAGGGGCGGGCAAACTTTTTGGCCCAAGGGCAACATAAAAACTTTAAATTGTATGGCGGGCCACTTCAGGCTGTCATTGCAGATAGCCAACTATGACATAAGTTTAAAATCCAACAGGCCTATTAGTTTCAAGTTAACAGTAACTTGATAGAGAAAAAAAACTCACCCAAAACTAGGCTTCTTGATTGAGACAGCTGATCACCTTTCTTTGCAAGAGCATCAAAGTCCGTTGACAGCTGTGTTGCGGCGATCCGTAATACACAGCTCAAGTGACGGTCACTCAGCTGTGATCTGTGATGTGACTTGTTGATGTTCATCACACTGAATGTTGGCTCACACACATAAGTAGATCCGAATAGCACCAGTATCTTTTGTGCTGCTTGCCCAATACGGGAAAACTTTGCCTCATTCATTGATGCGTAAAATTCATCCAGCTTTACACAATGGAACTTTTTCTTCAGTGTTGCATCACATTGCAGGTCGATCATTTCCAGCTGCAATTCTTCTGCTGCTGTCTCGTAGTCGATCGTCAGAGGACATGACACTAGCATTAGCGAACTCTCAATTTTATCAAAATCAGCGAATCGACGTGAAAATTCGTCATGCAAGTTTGAGACATTTGTTGTATTTTTGTGCTTGCGTGTGTGACACATCCAGTGTCCTGAGAGTTGGGAAATGTGCGAACGATTGGCTGATCATCTGTTTCGAGAACAAGGTGAATTTAGCCCTGAATGCTTTCACATTTGAGTATAGTTCTGGAACAAAGACACCTTTCCCTTGCAATTTTACATTAAGCTCATTCAAGTGAGCGAAAATGTCCACAGCAAAGGCAAGGTCACAGAGCCACTCCCACACTTGCTTAAATATATTTCCAAAGCTTAACCAATGAACATTCGAGCGATAGAGTAAATTGTGGTGTTCAGCGCCCACATCTTCAAGAAACTGGATGAATCGGCAATGATTAAGTCCCCTCACACGAATGAAGTTCACAAGACGCAGAGAAGCTTTCACAACATGATCCAGGTTCAACACATTTTTTGCCCAGGCTTTGCTGATGAATGATGCAGTGGAGAAATATGAATCCCGCCGCAGGGTCTTCTTCTTTCACTCCATCCTGTATTCTTTTCAATAATCCCACATTTTTTCCTGGTTAGATTCGGACATCCTTCCGTTGTAACGTTTACTAGTTTGCCCCACGGTAGCTTGATTCGGTCAATACAAGCAGACACTTTGTCATTAAGTCTGAGTCCTTTGTTGTGCCTTTAATTGACTCCATTGATAATTTTGAAATTGTTATTAATTCCTCTGACAAAAATTAACAGTTTGATCCAATGCAAGTTATTTTTATTCAACTCTTGTATAACTCACAAGCTATGTCTTCACCGATTACCTCGACCTAACGGGTAACCACTCTGCGTGACAAGCTTATTTTCTCTAATTTGCTCTTGCTCTCTTGACAAAGAAAATCTGTGGTTTCTACCATGCAGTCTTTCAAAAACTCGCCTTCAGAGAACAACTTGCTGTGTTTGGCAATTTTATAAGCAAGTAAGTAGCTAGCCTTTGTGCTGGCCTCTTGGATTGTAGACTGGCGGAAAAAAACATTTTGCTGAGCCTGTAAACTAGCAGCTACTTTGAAAGCTCTATTAGCCCGTTCCTCGCATGACAGATTGGCAGCATAGTTAGCGTGTTTGGTAGAAAAATGCAGACTGAGATTGTATTCTTTGAACAATGAAACACTTTCCTTACATAGTAGACATATAGCCTTAGTTCCAACCACTGTGAAAAAGTATTTTGCTGTCCATTCATTGTTGAATATTCTACATTCACTGTCAATTTTGGGCCTTTTCGCTCATTTTTGCACAGGTTCTCTCCACTATTCACAGGATGCAAGAAAACCTTTCATCGACGACTAAACAGTCAAGCAAATGTCTATCTGTTTCACGTTCGTGCGCCCCCTAACGGCAAAAAATAATGAAATGCAGGAATTATTTTTTGGAATATGGCAAATATGATGTTTTAATTCTCGTGCATCACGCCTAGCAAAATTCTAATTTTCAAAATTCATCTTAGGGTTGTACCGATCTATAATTGCATCGTGTATCGACGATCGGCCTTGCCAACATTAAGGCGATTATTGGGCCGTTGTGTTGGTGGGGGTGTGCTCTGGGGGGTGGGGGCATTGTAAGCGCTGTGGTGTAGCTGAGCTTGTGTTGGTGGGGGTGTGTTCTGGGGGGTGGGGGCATTGTAAGGGCTGTGGTGTAGCTGGGCTTGTGTTGGTGGGGGTGTGCTCTGTGGGGTGGGGGCATTGTAAAGGCTGTGGTGTAGCTGGGCTTGTGTTAGTGGGGGTGTGCTCTGGGGGGCGGGGGCATTGTAAGGACTGTGGTGTAGCTGGGCTTGTGTTGGTGGGGGTGTGCTCTGGGGGGTGAGGGCATTGTATGGGCTGTGGTGTAGCTGGGCTTGTGTTAGTGGGGGTGTGCTCTGGGGGGTGGGGGCATTGTAAGAGCTGTGGTGTAGCTGGGCTTGTGTTGGTGGGGGTGTGCTCTGGGGGGTGGGGGCATTGTAAGGGCTGTGGTGTAGCTGGGCTTGTGTTGGTGGGGATGTGCTCTGGGGGGTGGGGGCATTGTAAGCACTGTGGTGTAGCTGGGCTTGTGTTGGTGGGGGTACTCTGGGGGGTGGGGGCATTGTAAGGGCTGTGGTGTAGCTGGGCTTGTGTTAGTGGGGGTGTGCTCTGGGGGGTGGGGGCATTGTAAGCGCTGTGGTGTAGCTGGGCTTGTGTTGGTGGGGGTGTGCTCTGGGGGGTGGGGGCATTGTAAGGGCTGTGGCGTAGCTGGGCTTGTGTTAGTGGGGGTGTGCTCTGGGGGGTGGGGGCATTGTAAGAGCTGTGGTGTAGC